>SNQJ01S0123182.1:3995-16462 GCA_010110895.2 Picea sitchensis | reverse complement strand
AAAAAAATCTATGCATATCAAGGCTAGATGGAGTGATTGCACTGTTCATTCCGCATTCACTTCACCAGCGTCTAACACATGCGATCTATCCATATCCCGGTCTAATCAACAAGGTATTTTAAGAAAAATTGAACCGGGCTGTGTGTGTAGTTCAAGTTGGCGGAGAGGTGAATTAAATGACCTAGTGACGTCTAAATGAAGGAACTATTAATGCAATCTCTGCTGCCTATATCTAATTTATGTTAGTGTCGGCGACGTGGCGCAGAGAAACAGTGATGGATGAATAACTATTAGCACAACCACATAATTGTTGTTGATCAACTTAGAAAGGTTGATAAGATGAAAAGAATCCTTAAAATAATATATTAAATTTTATTATTGATTAACAAATAAACGATTGAGCTTCATTTATTTGGTGTTAATATTTTAATTTTTGTTAATCACTTACGTGGCAATCAGTTAGCTATCAAAGTAATTTTTAAATATAATTAGGTAAATGTAAAAAAGTAAACACATAAACTGATGTCTTTATAATAGCTAGGAAGTTAATGATTGAAATCACAGCGATTTATTTTGTGTGACTACTAAGAATATTCCAGCCATATTTAATCCCGTCCATAGAAAACTTATTAATCACTAAACCCCTATTAAATCTGTCCATTATCAATAGGTGTACGCCTTTCTGCGTAATTAATGCAAAGGTATATGTAAAACCCTTGTCATACACTTTTGTCAGTCATGCAGTAAGCCGGAAGAAGCTCCTCGTTGTTGATCTTAGATCACAAAACAATAGTTGGCAAATCCATTAATCGTGTAATTAATTCTAGATATCTAATAATGCTAAAATTATATTAAAACTATCCACCAATTAGATTTTTTTAAAATAAATTTTTATTATATAAAAAAACTTTTATATAATCTCCATTAAATTCAAGACATAAATATAAAATCAACTAAGTCAAAGGCAAAATGCAAAATAATACATTTATATAATCCCCATTAAATTCAAAACACAAATATAAAATCAACAAAGTCAAAAGCAAAATGCAAAATAATATATAAGCTGCTTTGCAACTATTTCCCTTGTTAATGAAGTCATACCATTACTTGACCACATTATACATTATATTTTATTAGGAAATATCATTTTATGTAGTTTATAACTATGTTCCTATCCCTTGTTCCTATCCCTTTCCTTGACCCATGAGATTTTTTTCCCTTTAAAATATCTCCTTTATGGTATATATTTTATCAAGGTATTTGAATAAGTTATCATCCTTTTCTAATAGATCTTATGTAAAAAAAATATATATTTTTTAAATTTTTTTATTTTTATTTTAAGGTAAATCATTTCTTGGAAAACATATCCAAAATGTTTTCACATTCCATTCTTTTATTTCTTAAAGTATTTTGGACATTCTTTAGGATATCCTCATTTCATAGTTCTACGATTTTAAAACAAAATTAAGTGATTAAACCACATTTGTTCAAATCTAAAAGGGATATCCCTTAGAATTTCTTTTTTAGTAGATTGATATGAATTGCTCAACGATTTACAAAGGTCCCTTATAGGATAACCGAGTATATTTTGAATTCTTTATTTATATGGTCTTAACAAATGATAAACCTATACAATCATTTCAAGACAAAATCCTTCCTTTTTCTTCTATTGGTTTATGTATAGTTCACTTTTTTTAATTTCAATTTTCATTGAAGATATTTTATCATAATGGATTCAACTATGAAAGAGCTCTATTTTATAGCAATACACCCTTTATTTCCATGGCCCCTTGATATAGCGTTTAGGTATCCTCCTAAAACCTATGGATAATCTAGGTCAAGTTTCTCATTGCTTATGAAACCTTTTTAAGAGATCTAGGATGTTCCTTTTATTTCTTTGTGCCGATTTATTAGACTACTGATCTTTTTTTCCCATGAAAAAAATTGCACTTTCTATTAATAAAATAGTTTGTACAATCAAAAGGCATGAAAGAGCTATTTAGTAGTTGGATTAATGACCAAAGTCAACACATTGTGCTACAATTACTTTCTGTAAATATTTTCAAAAAGTATAGTCTATCAATATCCACAAAAATACATCAGTTATATATCTAATATTAAAAAAAAAAAGTGTCCTCTAATTGGGCTATGAGCATGCCCTCTTGAAACTTTTTCCAAACAAGTACATTTATAGTCAGCTATATTGCTTCTTTTGAGAGAGAATCAACATGGTCATTAAGTTGTCTGAAGATATGTGAAAAATGGAGTTCTTCAAAGATTCTGGCATCAAATCTGAGTTTCTGACCGATCTGAATCAAGTTCAGATGATGAAGTTGTGTTTCATGATTCATCCAACCAATACAGAGCTTGGAGTCCTCATAAATTTGGAATTTGTATATACCTTTCCATGCTGCTAACTTGAGGAGGGCCATGAGAGCTGAAAACTCATCCAAATTGTTATTTCCCTTACATAGTATACCCCTCAATCTCCATGAACCTTGAATTAAATGGTCTCCCCTAACCCAATCACTCCCTCAAACATTATGATCCAAACAATCATGTTAACCACTAAGGAACTATGACCACTAACCACTAAGCAACAAATTCACTTTTGGTAGATCTGCATGGTTGATGTTGCAGCGCCTACACATGGCACGACCAAACTAGTGTTGAACTCATGCGTACATTCATATTTTAAATTCCTCATCATCCTTTCAGTACTTCCATGGATTCTCCTCTTTTGCTTGGCTAATCATGTTCATCTCCACATTTGAACATCAATATCTTTCATGGAAAACTACCATGAATCTCAAGACTACCAAGCCCTTAAGACCATAAGAGCTCTGATACCAATTGATAAAACATAAACAAGAATTAATAACATGGTGGAAAAGGCATATTAGCCAACACTAATTGTATTCACTCCAATGTTACATATTTATAGTACAATGGGTGATGCCACCTCATAGAGAGATTTTCTCTAGATCTTATGATCCAAACAATCATGTTAACCACTAAGGAACTATGACCACTAACCACTAAGCAACAAATTCACTTTTGGTAGATCTGCATGGTTGATGTTGCAACACCTACACATGGCAAGACCAAACTAGTGTTGAACTCATGCGTACATTCATATTTTAAATTCCTCATCATCCTTCTTCAAGCATTCCATGGATTCTCCTCTTTGTTTTCATTAACTGTCTATCTCCACATTTGAATATCAATATCTTCATGGAAAATGACTACCATGAATCTCTCAAGACTGGCCAAGCTCTTAAGACCATAAGAGCTCTGATACCAATTGATAAACATAAACAAGAATTAATAACATGGTGGAAAATATTAGCCAACACTAATTGTATTCAATCCAATGTTACATATTTATAGTACAATGGGTGATGCCACCTCATAGAGAGATTTTCTAGATCCTAAAATCATGCATGATGACTAGGCTAGGCAATCTTAACTAAATCATTAGTCATAACTCGAGGATATATTACTAATATCCTAAAATGAATAATAAATATAGGTGACAATTTAGGACTTAGTGATTGGTAAAGGTAAGCCATAGGCTAACACTGCAATTCGCATATTACGACCTTAAAGCATACCATGTCCATGATGTGGAGAAGCAAAGTTTGAAAAAATTAATTCGATCATTTGATTGTAGAAATTATTTGGTTCGAGTCAGACGGAGTCTCGAAAACATCCAATATCGTGAAGGTATGCATCTACTATAACTGTGTCAAATTCTACCCAGATATAAGCACAAATCAAAATTTCAACGTTGGCAACTATTATCTCATTGTGTCACCAGGCGAGGTCAATTGTGCCATAATTTCCAGCTCAATTGGTAAATGGACAACCAACTTGAAAATTATTAGAGGAACCAAAGTTAAATTTGGAGATGAATATGGTATAAAGTCAATGAGCTTCTCTGGTTTTAGACCTCAGGCATGGTACATGATATCTTAAAGCATACCATGTCGACATAAGGTTTCCACTCATTGAACCTGTGGATATAGCACCTGTGTTCATGGGACATTAAAGTATACATCTAATTTCACTAGATATTGATAAATACCTCCCCAAATCCTTTTTTGAACCCTCCCAATACATACTTCCAATAATAAAACCCATTATTTTTATTAGTTATCCCATATTTTTATTTATATACCTTTTTTATACCCCAAATACCTATAAAACCCCTCATAACCCACACATCCCCCAATACCTACAATATATTTACTCTATTTTGGACAATTTTAAACCCCTTTATGAATGAACGGATAAGATATTGGTCAACAAGGTGAAGCCTTTGTGCATGTCCATGACTTGGAGAAGCATAGTTTGAGAAAATTCAATGCTGGTGCCTTTCCCGTTGTTGTTTCTCGAAAGTTTCGATGAAGATTCCATAGGAGTGATTTTAACATGTTCATTGAAACTCATCACAATATAATGATAACGATGATGGATAATTTCAACTCCTTCAAGACTGTGTTGTACTTTGTCGCTTGATTGTTGAATCTTTCAGAGTCGATTTCATTTCATAAACCTAATGAGCTCTCGGTTTTAAGAATAATATTTTCTACCTAATCATACCACGTAGCGTAGCTCATATGACTTCCGTCACATCACTCTTAATTTCCCAATACCCAATTTATCTGCTATAAAATATTAATTTGAAAACAACATAGTAAGAACTGCCATATAAACTAAGAAACATAAATTTAATGTAAATTAAAGAGAACAAATCGACCAAAACATATAAATACATACTGTACATTTGAACATTTCCATATCATTAATATTCTTCTTCATCCAACTAAACATCTATATCATCCAATTCAGAATTGATGTTGAAAAGGGATTGGCCATATCAACATCATCATGAATGTCATCACTTCTAATCATATTATCATCAAGAACATTGTATCCTACATTTGGTTCGACTTATTCAAGTTCTTCATCTAACATATCACACACATCTTCATCCATAACATTGTCTCAAACATCTCCTTGAACTGCTTCGACGTATTCATCTGACATGTGAACTAGTCAGCTTCCTTCATATCATCTTCTTTCTTCAATATCATCTTCTTCCGCTTGACTTATACTTTTGCATCGACCTTCCTGGATCATATCTAACAACATATGACCAACCTCTACCTGAACCCTCTCATCAAAATACCTATACACATTGGTTTGAAGAACATATAGGGATCTGATCCCACTAACATTCTTTGTATTAACTATGGTAAATCCATATATTACCTGACATTAACAATTCTATTTAGACCATTCATTCATTCAGAGTTCGTAATTCATTGACGAACAAACTAATTTGAAGGATTTAAATTCACACTCAAGTATATCATCCAAATACTCATGCAGATCAATTTCAGAGACTTCGATGTCTCGCTACTTCTAGAGGAAACCTTAGTAACCCGAAACACTGCAGTAGCTTATCCCACTATCATAATTTTTCATTTTTCATCCATGTTTTGATGTAAATTTGTAGCCATTGCACCACATAGCATTGTGGTGTTTCAACTGAAATATGCTAGACACATAAAAATGCATTGTCAATTGATAAACATATTTTATACTCCTAAAATTATACTAAGAAAAACAACACATCATATACATCAATGTAATATTCAAAAAAACTAAATAGTATGGGTGAATATATGCTTTCCGGTTTATCTAATAAACCATATGCTAAATCAATTTCCCTATGTGTAAGATTGGTATCTCCTTTACATTCAACATCTTTGACCAATGTAGCCACACCATACCAAGATAACTCTACGACTATTAGATTACACATTGTTCAATCCATACCTTTATCCAATCAATATTGTTTGCAATGTATAAATGTATTGCATCCCACTTTCCTCATTCTACCTTTCCCCAATAGGTGCCCTCCTTCAAATTTCTTGATGGACTTGGCATCCCAAATGCGATCCACATTAATACTTGCAACTATTTTAGGAAGATATATTAAGTAATATAAACCATAGTTTGATATACCATATAACCCTGTACCATAGAACCCTCATGACGCTTCTCTTTTTCTAACCAAATCCTCAATGATTTCAAGTGCCTCTCAACCATCCATATTGACCTTGTGTGTAGAGGTCCACACTTTTCAATATCCTAAACTTGGTGTGTTTGAGGTAGTGTTCTTGTGCATTAGAAAATGTTGGAGGTAGATACTTTGCATTTCACACATTAGACAAGGAAATTGTCTCCTCTAATAATTTATATATAGTTTTATTGATTTCTTTAGATGAAAATCATGTACAAATGATGCAAGCAAATCATAGGTTTCAATAAAAGTATATTATATTGCATTACATTACAAGTAAACATGAAGTGAAATTACTGTTGTAATACAACTAATTGAACAAATTACACTTTTGCATATAAATCACCACTTACCTCATGTATTTCCAAGATCATATATAACTTGTTTGACATTGTTTTCAAAGTTGTCTAGGAGAGATAGAGGTAGAACTGCATCGTGAACAAAAAAATAAATCAATAATTATTCCCAAATTAGTAGAAAACAACACTAACAAGATGTTTCACCAATATACAAATATATACACCAAAATAATTACCTAACTTGGCTGCATGCCAATCATGAGTTTTTTATCCCATCTAATTCACCTTTCTTTGTTAGGATATTCTTTATGCTTGAAGAAAATTAAATTTGGAAATTTAATTTTGAATAACCTCTTTTACATCCTTGCCTTGTCGCTCACAATGACCCTAGAAGGAGCTTATATTTTGTCTCCATCGCTATTTGAATGCATCACACTTTACTGCATGATTTGCCTCCCTAATGTCATTACAAATATTTAATTTTTTTCACACTCCTCCATCTAAGATTCTACAATGTTTTGCTACATTATTCCCATGTGCATTGTATCAAACAAATGGAAAATTTCTAGGTGCTCATAGAAGGCGAGCCTAATGAATTGTACACAAAACTTTCATCTCTTGTGGAAGTGGCCCATTATTAATGCCTTCATGACAACCTTCAAGGTGAAGCATAATTAAAGATATTACAACAAAAATTGTCAATTAGTACAATGAACAAAATGCAATAAAAATATTAAATATTCCAAACATTTCATGTATGATATATAGACGGTTTGATCCATACATTGAAAATTTTGGCTTATTTCAACTTCCATTCCTTGAGGTGTTATTCTTTGTGGTTTTATCCAATCTTTCCCATTGAAATATGTTTTTTAGTAGTCTGATACCTATGGTTCTTAGAGAGGAAGTGCCTATGCTCATCAAACACCACCTTTCCTAAAAATTTTGAATCCATCTAGATTTCATCTTAGGATCATTGCAATTGGATATGAAAATTTACCCTTGTTTGAATACCCAAAGAGATGGATTAAATTTTATATCAATTATTCAGAGTATGATTAATGAAGGATTATATATAAAACATGCATGATATGAACTTCATAAAATTAAAAACTATAAAGTGCATTTTAACATTATAACATACCACATAAATGTAAGTTAGCTCTGGCATCATGAATTGTCCATAATAAGCATTGATGACTAAATTCCCTTTGTGCACCTACCGGTCTAGAGATATCATACATAGTGATGCCTCACATAACTCTAGTAACTCTTATTTATAATAGGCTCGGAGATGTATACATTCATATCTTTGACTTGGTACTTACCTTATTGATTGAACATACACCAGATAATTACTACATATATGAGTAAATAAAATATATCAAACATAAAATTATAAGACATAATTGAACATATATGAGTAAACAAAAATATATAAGACATAATTATGAAACAAACAAGACAAATGAGATGTTATCATGTTAAAATAAATTATTCTAAACAAATTCCTGGAACAATCTTACAACATTATGTGCTCCTCTTTATTGACATCCATGGAGGAATGCTATTGTTGATATCAAAAACATGCCACACCTTCAAGTACGTAGAACGAAGCCTCCAAATGGATTGACACCACAATCGCCAATGAAAGCCTAAGATTACACAGGTTCGACTTTAAAATGTTGCCACATTTCCTCTATATTCTTAAATACAAATCCATCCCGCAGCATTCGAAGAACACAATCCTTACTTCTATTCTTTGCATGGTAATCCATATACTGTGATATGATTTTGCACCTAAACAATCATCGCAAATGTGGAATTATGGGAATATAATGAAGAACCTTGTGAGACACCTTTTTGTTACTTTATTGGTTCAATATATACTAATTTGACTTTTCGGGCATTCTTCTTTCGACACAAGTTCTCCATAATATAGAATATGACCATCGGGACATGCATGAATAACTTGATACTCCATTCCAATATCTTTCATAATGGCATGTAAATCTTGGTATGTGCAACATAAAACATTTGACGATGGTAACATAAAGTCACCTAACAATATACAAACATAAAAATCAATACCGCTTAATGTAAATAATATTAATCGTATATATTGCATCCAAATTTTACGATGATCAACTAACAATAAAATAGAGGAAAATAAAACTTTTACCATATGTACTAAATGTAAAAATATATTACATACCTTAGAGCTGTGTGACAGCCAAGCAGTTTGACAAACCATTCATAACCTTTTAGTTCAATTTCGCCAACAATAATATAGCAGAGGGAAGACTTGTTTTGGAGCCTTCAAAGAGGTTGTGTTTCCTTCTCGCTACACATACTTTAAAAAACACTCACTGCCGGGATCATCATCATCAATGGCCCAACATTACAAATGTCTCCCCGATCAATATATTTTGTCCCATCTTCTTCAATCCCTGGATTTTGATGATTAGATTAGAAATAGAAAGTTCTCTGGTTCAAGTGTTTACCATTGTCACAATAGTTTGCTGAGTAATCCCTGGTGCTTATAAGAGTGCAAGGAAGAAATAAATGGTATGAAGAACAAAATATGATGCGACATCGGAGAACTATTGAAGCCCTGTTACAAAAAGTTTGATTGGTAATAGGTATATGGGAACTGGAAATACTTCGAGGCGTAATTTTCTCAGAGACAGTGTGAAGAAGAGTCAAGAGTGGAAATGTCCACCTCAGAAGGTAGTAACATAACGAATTCATCGAATCTTTCAGAATAATTCGAAATAAAATAGTTCCAAACGTGGAATGCTACAGCTAAATTTCCCAAATCCAAAGAGATTGATTGATAACCCTATAGTAGTGTTTCAAGTGGAATAAAAGCAGTACCTCAATCCTAGAATGTATTGCAGATACATATACACTTATCTGGTAGTTTCATTAATCTATTGACTGGTAAATTTGAATGCAATCCTATCAACGATAGCAGATACATGATGATCTTAATTGTCCCTTTCTGGTCGCCTTCTTTCTCAAATTTTCAATCGCGCCCACTGTTCTTTTTAACATGGTAGTGTTCGTAGGGATATCCACTGTCTTTGGTATCTTAACATTTTCTGCAGCCTTCTCGTCCATCTCAAGCCAGATCCCAATAGCTCCATGGACAAAAAAAATGGGTTATTTTTTCCTTGGCAGGAGCTGAAGACGTCGCAGGTGAGTAAGCGATTGAAAGAGCCCAGGACCATAACAACAACCCTCTTCCCCTAAGCATGAGATAACACATCATGCTCCCATGGGAGCCTAACCTCTCCCTGTACCTAAAACTCATTGTGAAACAAGTATGATGAAAGGAAAAAAAATCTATGCATCAAGGCTAGATGGAGTGATTGCACTGTTCATTCCGCATTCACTTCACCAGCGTCTAACACATGCGATCTATCCATATCCCAATCTAATCAACAAGGTATTTTAAGAAAAATTGAACCGGGCTGTGCGTGTAGTTGAAGTTGGCGGAGAGGTGAATTAAATGACCTAGTGACGTCTAAATGAAGTAACTATTAATGCAATCTCTGCTGCCTATATCTAATTTATGGTAGTGTCGGCGACGTGGAGCAGAGAAACAGTGATGGATGAATAACTATTTCAGCACCACATAATCATAATTTATCAACTGGTAAAGGTTGATAAGATGAAAAGAATCCTAAAATAATATATTAAATTTTATTATTGATTAACAAATAAACCATTGAGCTTCATTTATTTGGTGTTAATATTTTAATTTCTAATCACTTACGCGGGCAATCAGCTTAGCTATCAAAGTAATTTTAAATATAATTAGGTAAAATGTAAAAAGTAAACACATAAACGAATATTCTTAGTAGTATAATTAGGTAAATGTAAAAAAGTAAACACATAAACTGATGTCTTTATAATAGCTAGGAAGTTAATGATTGAAATCACAGCTATCAGAAGAAGCTCCTTGTTGTTGATCTTAGATCACAAAGCAATAGTTGGCAAATCCATTAATCGTGTAATTAATTCTAGATATCTAGATATCTAATGATGCAAAGGTTATATTAAAACTATCCACCAATTAGATTTTTTTTAAATACATTTTTATTATATAAAAAAACTTTTATATAATCTCCATTAAATTCAAGACATAAATATAAAATCAACTAAGTCAAAGCAAAATGCAAAATAATACATTTATATAATCTCCATTAAATTCAAAACACAAATATAAAATCAACAAAGTAAAAAACAAAATGCAAAATAATATATACGAGGTACAAAATAATATATACAAGACACGGACTAGCTGCTTTGCAGCTATTTCCCTTGTTAATGAAGTCATGCCATTACTTGGCAAAATGCAAAATAATACATTTATATAATCTCCATTAAATTCAAAACACAAATATAAAATCAACAAAGTCAAAAACAAAATGCAAAATAATATATACGAGGTACGGAATAATATATACAAGGCACGGACTAGCTGCAGCTATTTCCCTTGTTAATGAAGTCATGCCATTACTTGACCACATTATATTTTATTAGGAGATATCATTTTATGTAGTTTATAACTATGTTCCTATCCTTGACCCATGAGATTTTTTTCCCTTTCCTTTATGGTATATATTTCATGGTATATATTTCATCAAGGTATTTGAATAAGCTATCATCCTTTTCTAATAGATCTTATGTAAAAAATAAATTTTTTAAATTTTTTTTATTTTTATTTTAACGTAAATCATTTCTTGGAAAACATATCCAAAATGTTTTCACATTCCATTCTTTTATTTCTTAAAGTATTTTGGACATTCTTTAAGATATCCTCATTCCATAGTTCTACGATTTTAAAACAAAATTAAGTGATTAAACCACATTTGTTCAAATCTAAAAGGGGTATCCCTTAGAATTTCTCTTTTTAGTAGATTGATATGAATTACTCAACGATTTACAAAGGTCCCTTATAGGATAACCGAGTATATTTTGAATTCTTTATTTATATGGTCTTAACAAATGATAAACCTATACAGTCATTTCAAGACAAAATCCTTCCTTTTTCTTCTATTGGTTTATGTATAGTTCCCTTTTTTAAGTTCAATTTCCATTGAAGATATTTTATCATAATGGATTCAACTATGAAAGAGCTCTACTTTATAGCAATAAACCCTTTATTTCCATGGCCTCTCGATATAGCGTTTAGGTATCCTCCTAAAACCTATGGATAATCTAGGTCAAGTTTCTCATTGCTTATGTGTAACACCATGTTTCCCCCAGTTTGTAAAAATAACTGGACTGGCCAAGAACTGTGGCAAACTCAGAAATGTGAATATGTGATGTGAATGGACCTTGTGGAAAAGGTCGATGAATGTGAATAATATTATGAATTTATATTGTAGGACTGCTGAGAGGGGATATGTTGAAAAATAGACCACGATGGCTGCAGAAAGGCGGTGGAAGGCACTTGGAAAGGTGGCGTTAACTTCCATCGAAAAACAATACCGTATTTGGACTTCACTGGCCCGGAGAACCAAAAGCGACTCGCTGGCCCCGAATTAAATGTCTCGCAGGCTGGTAGGTAGATGGATCCTCAGGAATTAATGAGGGATGGGGAGGTGAACTGCCCATCCGTAGAGCCGCCAGGCCTGACCAACGTGAGGGAAATCGTGCCACACACAACCTCGCAAGAGGATAAGGCGTGGGGGAGAAGCGATTGGGGGCAGATGCGATGGGAGAAAGAGAACTCCGACGATATGCAGAGTGAGTGATAGCAGAGAGGAAGGAGAGTAACCTTCGCTCCTGGTCACTGGCAAACATAGATGCAGTCTCACAACATCGTGGTCTCAGCTCGGGGGTGGCTAGTGGTAAATCCACTGGGAGTCGCTGAGCCTACGGTTGGGTGGAAACGAGCACCCCTCTCAACAGTTGCATAACCCCTGGTGTTACCTTCTGATAAGTGTTTTGCCTTTGGCATCTTGAAATATATGTATGCTGACATTTATGATCATAAGCTGTGAAATTGTGAATGATTTCATTATAAGAATGTTTGTATGGTGTCTTGATCAGTATTGGTA
>SNQJ01S0123179.1:68488-80710 GCA_010110895.2 Picea sitchensis | reverse complement strand
ATAATCCTACAGCCATGAGACCTCTGGATGGCCCCAACCCTATGAGACATACCCGTACTTCGGCACCACCTACCAAATTTTGGGTGCAAACACGGTCGTCGATAATTTCCATCATCAGGATGGGTTGTTGTGTCATCTGGGCCATATCTGTGTTCCATCAAGCGAGCGATCGAAGATGATCTGGGAAGCCCACTACAATCAGGTGTCAGGACACTTCGATGTCAAAAATATAGTGGCAATGCTACATAAACATTTCTATTGGTCGAAACTTCGATAGGAGGTTAGCAAGTATATCAGGTCTTGCACTGCCTGCGCTATTGCCAAACTGACCACTAATAAACAAGGCATGTACACCCCTCTTCCTACTCCTAACAAGCCATGGGATTCCATCTCAATGGACTACATTTCAAGCCTCCCATCCACCAAGCGGTGAAATGACATTGGTTTTGTGGTTGTTGATCACTTTTCTAAGATGGCGATTTTGGTTGCATGCAAGAAGAACATAACATCAAAGGCTACTGCCAAGCTCTTCTTTGAACGTGTCTGGGTACATTTTGGAATCCCACAAACCATTTTCTCAGATCAGGTCAGTTGGTTTCTCATCACATTCTAGTCGAGCCTTTGGTCACTGCTCGACACCAAGCTCACCAAATCCATAGACTTCCACCCCCAGACAGATGGCCAAACTAAGGTCATTAATCAAATGATTGTGCATATCCTTCATATTTATAATTCAAAGCACCCTCGCACATGGGATGAGATCCTTCCCTATGTACAACATATCTACAACCGAGCCCTGCATAGCTCAACCGGCCACAACCCCTTTCAGGTGGGGTTGGGATTCCAACCATTGGGTCCCATAGATGTTGCACTTCTCCTTCCAATCACCTCGACCGACTCATCTCCTTCTCCAACTAAAGCTGACAAAACCATCCGGTTAATTGAGCGGATCCAACACATCTGCCAATAGGTTTAGGATATCCTACAAAATTCCAATGACAAGTACAAGCAGCGTCATGATCGACATCGGGTGCCACATAAGTTTCAGGTGGGCGACAAAGTTTGGTTGCACTTGTAGAAAGAATGCCTTGCAGGACCCCATAGAAATATTCACCCACTCTGTTATGGGTTGTAAACCATCACCAAGGTTGTGGGGGATAATTCTTTTGACCTCAACATTCCTCCTTTCCTTGGCCTGCACCCAGTGTTCAACGTGGATCTCCTTCACCTATATTTCCCACCATTATTGGACACCTCAGACGTAGTAGAGAAACTGACACCAACATAGCTCAACCCTGACTGCATACAATAGGCATACAATGATCATATTGTGGACACACAGATCAAGGGCACTCGACAATAAAGGATCCAGATTTATCGAGTTGTCAAAACAAGGCAACTCCTGCACCAAGGCAAGTGGCTCACCCGGGGCCAAATTCAGCAGAAATTTCCTCATCTGATAGGGGAAATCAATGCAATGGATATCATTGCTTCCTAAGGAGGGAGGATTGATCTAGGTGGATATCGGTGGCCACCCACCTCTTCCAACTAGCTCAAAACAGTTTTCTGACAATTTTGGCAATTTACTATTTTTAGCAGTTTTAACTTTCGGGGCCATTTTGAGGGCCTAAATGAAGGTTTTTCGGGATTGAGATTCTCAATGATATGAAAAGGCATCACTGATCCCCCAAAATGAATCTCCATGATGATACGTTTCCAATGGGCTATCATACGCCTAAAATGGAGATTGTATGCAAAAGTTGCGACCCTAGGAAGTTGATGGACTTACTTATCCAAACGGGGCCCACATGACTTTTGGCGCTTCATCTCCCAGGGTTAGGTTTTTGGATGTCTAGGTTTTTTGGAATTCCTGTTTATTTTAAAAAGGCCTTCAGAGCCTCATTGTAATGATGTTCTTGCGAATGAGCACAGTCGTCACATCTCTTCTCAGAGATAAGCCACAACCATTCCAGCAAGCTTGTTTTCGCTGCATTTTATAGTTTCAGCTTATTTCCTTATTGAATAGAAAACCAGTTTTACTGTATCTCTGTTATTTTGTGTTAAGCACCTGTTAATAATATGTAGTCATTTCGTTTTGCTCATAAAATCTGGATCACTCACTTAAACTTTGAAAGTGACACCTAACGAGAATTTATTTATTATTTTCGGTCTCGTTTGGATTACTTAAGAAAAGAAGCCCCCTTGGAGTCTTCTTTAATCCCTTTTCACACTCTCTAAAAATGAAAATATTATCGAGTGATCTTGTTTCCCTTCACGCTTTTCAAACTAAAATTTGAAGGCACATAGTTTACCCCTTTTTAGTCCGTATGGATACTTTTACGAAAAAGGTACACCCTAGGAGCTACGGTTCACTAGGAGAGTATTATTAGGTGTAAGTTTAACCTTTTTTCGGGCCTGGGGGACTAAATTTGTGAAAAAAGGGTCATTCTCCATGGTTATAGTTTTTCTCTTTTTGAGGCCTTGGATATTATCTACGAAAAAGGAAACCCCTTGGAGTCCATAGTTAATCTCTTTTCAGACTCCCTAAATATGAAAAGATCTTCGAGTGACCTTTTTCCTTTCACACTCTTTAATTGGTCCAGAAGGAATATCTATTTGGCATAAGTTTAACCCTTTTTCGGACTAATGGATTACCTAGGAAAAAGGTATGCCTCGGGAGACATGTCTCACCAGGAGAGTTCTCATAAGTTATGTTTTATACTTTTTCGGTCTCATGGGACTAAATTACAAAAAAGGTGGTGAGTCCATATTTAATTCCTTTTTAGAATCATTAAAATTGAAAAGATATCTGAGTGATATTGTCTCTGTCACACTCATTAAAATGATTTTGAAGAGACGTCCTTTCGATATAATTTTAACCCTTTTCTGGACTGACTGGAATAATTAGGAAAAAGGAATAATCTGGCCCTAGTGACCAAAATAGTTCTCCTTGGTATGAGTTTACTCTTTTTTGGGCCCTGGAGACTAACTTTTCAAAAAATATCACTCTGGAGTCTTCTTTTAGTGTTTTTTAAGACTCTCTAAAAATGAAAAACTATTGATCTTACCTTCTTTGGGCTCGTAAAACTTCACAAGGAAGGAGTATTATTGTGTCATGTTGTAATCGCATCGTATGTCTCATCCTTGTGTCTTTGGCCTAATTTTGAATTCATGTTGTTATTACTGAACCTTTAGAAAATTCCTTAAGTCCAAGCCTTGTATCGTTTTTTCCCTTGCGATCGAACACCCTGACCCTTTGGAGGAATTTTCCTGAGTGTCCTTATCCTGCACATGTCTCCTTGCACTAAGCATCAGTATGTTCCATGCGCTTGGAACTAATTTTCTTTCCCACAACACTCATTCCTCCTCTGTAACATGGAATTATTTTATTCTTTTTCAAGCTTGTTAAAAAATTGAAAAAGACAAAAAAAAATCAAATATTTCAAAAAGAGGGGATGGGATATACATTCTCTTTTATCGACAACAAGATAGTCACCCTTGGAAAAAGCACAACCTTTTGTTTATTCTACAAGCATTGCGATCTAGTATGAACTTAGGAAATTGTTCTCATTAAATATAGAGCTATGTCCTCCTCTATTTGGTTACTCTTCCAAACTTATGGAGAGTTTGTGGTGCCTCATGTATCACAGACTTATGTAAAAAATATGCTTCCTAAGTCTCATCATTTTTTCTTTCTTTTGTCCAAGGCAAGTTTTTTCCAACCTAAGTCAGCCATTATGTAGTTGGTCTCTTGACTTTCATGAGTCAACCATCCAAAGAGTCCATTCAAGTTCACATTCAAAATCAATGAAGTTATGTGCCCAACGATCGAGGTCCTCCAATCTTTCCATGATGACATGTCAAATACCTCAAAGTAGTGAGTCTTACACTCCTATTGTACTCCTACATGAGTTTTGAAGATCTTGAATTTCTTGCTCGAGCTATGAAGTTATCATCTCCAACCATAGGCATTGATGCTTCCTGAGGATGGATATCACATTATACTTGTATATCTTCAAATGATTTTGAGATGTATATTTGTTGTGTATTTTTCATGGCAAAACTTTTATTATCATACACATTAGTCATGTAGCCATTATTACTATGTATATGACATGGATTTGTAGTGTAGTTGATTGGCATCCATGCTTATTTTATCATGAGCATAGGTATGCCCACCTCAGAGAGATTATCATTATTTTTCAGATGATACATTTGTGAATGCTCGTCTTGGGCTCACTTGGCTCTATGCCTTCCCACTATATAAATATGTTATAATGTATTTCGACCATCAGTTGCTATTTTGACCTCACACATTAGGGGTCATCTTTTATAGACCAAACATTCCACATCTATGCATCCAAGACATTGGCGCATCCATTTACATAATTTTCCAAAAATGATGTTAAGGTTTCCTTCTAAAAACCCAATTTTTGGATAATGTATGTGTCTTTCTGCATTATTAGCCTCTGTACACATGCATGTTTCATTCTAGTTATCTTGCGTACATACACTTGTTGCATGATAGTTAGCCCTCATTTACCTCCAAAACTTGAAAAAATATAAAATTGCATGGATTCCGATGGATTTTACAGGCTATGGAGGGTTTCCTAACCATTTTAACCCTTGTATCCCATCCCCAAACCGAATAACCATCATTTTCTCATATAAAAATAGGTCTAGGGGAGTCATTTATACATATGAAGAAGAGAATAAGAAAACTCTACCAAAATCATTTCCATCTCATTGCCCAAGTTTTGTATCTTTCTTTGAGATTTAGCCTCAACCTTACCCTTCATCCATTCTCCTTATACAACCCTTTCTTCTTCCATTGATGGCATGTTGGTTGTGAGAATTCTGTGTGGGATTGGTGCACTTGGAGACACAACAGAGGAGCCCAGACTTGGTTCATAGAGAAGTGTCGACAAGCAAAGGTTGTAACCTTTCATATTCTATATGAATAAAAGAGATTATATTTGTCCCAAAACTTTATGTGTACATTTTCTTGTCTATTTGATCATTTACATATATATTTAAGTTTTTAAGTGATTACTAGAGATTGTATATGTTTTTGGTTGTGGAGCATGATTATCTTCCTGATTCAGAGGTTTGTTTCAGTTGTGCTTGGACCCCATTCCCTAATGGGAGGGTGTGGGGGGGATTCCCCCCCCACAGCTGTTTCCAGGGGGGTCCAAGGGGGGCAAAAACAATTTTTGTAGCCCCCCCTTAGTGGGTGGGAGATTTGTGGGAAGTTCCCCCGAATCGAAATTTTGGGAAAAAATGCCTTGTAAAATATTGCAATTTCATAGACAATATGGACCATTCATTATAAGTTCGTAGATCTGACGGTAGAAGTTATTTTAGGGTATTTTCCCTAGAAGGAAACCCTATTTTATGAAGTGATTTTATTGTGTCTATGTATTATCATGAACATTGTATTCTGAGAGAGGAGAATATGAGAGAAATAAGAGGAAGTTACAGCGGGTGTGTTGTAGGTTGTATCCCTTCATTTTGTTGGATAATAAAAAGGTAGGACCCAAAAATTTCTATGGTGAACATAGCCCACACTAGGTGAAATACGTATATTTGTGTCTCTATTGTATTGTGTATCTTATGTGTTTTATTTCTGCATTTGTTTTATTTTATTTCTCCACGATCCTGTTTTTCTAACAACTAGTATTAGATTGAAAGGTAACTTGTAGGAAAAGAGAGTTCCTGGTTTGAGTGGATGTATTTATATCAGAAGGATTTATTCCTACCATTAGGAGGAATAGAAAAGAATTTGATGACCATGAAGGACAAATAATTGCAGGTTCTTGATAGAAAGGCACTAGGAACGATAAGGTTGATCTTGGAAACATCGATGGCTTTCAATATTTCAAAAGAAAAGAAAACAAAGGAGTTGATGGATGCATTGGCTAAACTGTATGAAAAACCCTTGGCATACAATAAGGTATTTCTAATGAATTGATTATTTAATATGAATATGTCATAAGGTGGTTCTGTTGCAGATCATTTAAATGAATTTAATACAGTTACTAATCAGCTAATTTCTATAAAAGTGGACTTTGATGAAGTGGCCAGGGCTCTTCTAGTCTTGTGCTCATTGCCAGAAATTTGGAACGACTTCTTCATGGTTGTACGTAATTTGATATCTAGTTCAAACACTCTAAAATTTGATGATTTTGTTGGTGTTATCCTTAGAGAGGAAATGTGAAGGAAAATCATAGGTGATGCATTAGGTGTTGCGTTAAACATGGAGAATAGGGGAAGACAAAAGGATAGAGGAAAGGGCTCAACGAATTGGTGGAATTATAGGAAGGGAAGATCCAAATCCAGACTGGGAAGTATAGAATGTTGGAATTGTGGGAAGAAAGGACATCTAAAGAAAGACTGTAGAGCTCCAAAGAAACAAAGAGATGGACAACAGGAGAAAAATCAAGAAGAAAATGTAACAGGTGATGTGTTACAAGATTCTTTGATTCTTTCTGTAGATAATATTTATGAGTCTTGGGTAGTATATTTCAGGGGCTTCATTTCATGCCACACCCCATAGGAAACATTTTCTATATCATGTTTAAATTCATTTTGGACAGGTTCATTTGGGTGATGATGCGCCATGAAAAATTGTTGGAATGGGAAAGGTAAAAATAAAGTAGAGGAAGGGAAACCAATGGTTGTTGAAAGAGGTAAGACATGTTCCAGATCTAAGGAAAAATATAATTTCGACAGGCAAGTTGGTAAGTGAAGGATGTATATCCATATTTACAGATAAGGTGTGGAAGGTCACCAAAAGATCACTAGTGATAGAAAAAGGCGAGAAGGTAGGTACATTGTATTTATGCAGTGTTAATACTAACTTTTCTATCTCTTTAGCTTCTACAAGAGGGGATACAACACTATGGAATCATAGGCTTGGAAACATGAGTGAGACGGGGATGCAGATACTACACAAAAGAATTTTTTTGCCAAATCTTAAACAAATTGATTTGGATTTATGTGAGCATTGTGTTTATGGAAAACATAAGAGAGTTAGATTTCCCAGATTTCTCAGAGTCAGATTACTCAAGTATCATCTCTTGGTGGCTCTCGTTATTATTTTACTTTTATTGATGATTCAACTAGAAAAACTTGGGTTTATTGCATTTGAAAAAAATATGATGCTTTTGAAACTTTTAAGAAATGAAAATATTTAGTTGAGAATGAGACAAGAAAAAGGTTGAAGTGTCTCAGATCTGACAATGGAGGTTAATATTGCAACAATGAGTTTGATTCTTATTGTTCACACCATGGGATTCGTAGAGAAAAAATAGTTCCATGTGTAAATGTGTTGAACCTGCACATAATAGATCAAGCTAAACAATAATACACACATTTGTAGAGAGAATTGGAGAAAGAAGAAGAAGGAGAGAAAGAATGAAATAATTATCATTAACCGTCGTGAATAATGAATAATTTACACATGATATACTCTGTATAACTCAATGAATTCACACTGGAGGAGAACCAATGCACCATAGTAGTGGTCTAGAGTGATATGGACACACACCAGTAGTTACGAGAGTGAATTGCCACATAGTCTAGTCTCTTAGGCAGTTACGGGAATGAACTGCTACCTAGTTGAGTTAACTAGTCAACTAGTCTTTAGTTAACTGAATGAACAAAGAGTAGTGAGGAGTTAACTTAGGGAATCAAGGCTAATGTGCCACTCTGGTGATGATACCAAGATAGGTTTGAATTATCATGGTGATGATCCCAATGTTGCATGGTGACAAAACCAATGCAACATCTAAACTCAACTAGTCAAACTGAAGTGTCAACTGAAAGAGAATATTCTCCAGGTGGAATATTCTCCCCTAAATTATAGGAGTCTGGATAATGACTAATATGAATAATAAAAAGGGAAAAAACTTAGGAAAAATAAATCCTATATGTGTGTGAAGTAACTCCAACACCCCCCTGAATATAACTATGGTGAAAATAAAGATTGGGTCCCGACAACGAGGCCATGTTAGGTACCCAAGTATAAAAGATACACTGAAAGTAAAGTGAGGAAAGAGGTNCCCCCCCCCTGAAGGTACAATGTATGTGAAAAGAAGAACTACAGTTGTTAGGAAACTGTGTCATTCACTCCAAGAAGACTTCACAGAGAATGGAACTTCTTCTTAGTGAAGGCCTTGGTGAAGATGTCTACCGTTTGTTCTGCTGAAGGAAAAAATTGTAGGTTGATGAGCCCCTCGTGTACTAAGTCTCGGATGTAGTGCATGTGGATCTTGATGTGCTTTGTCTACTGCAACTGAACTAGATCTCTGCAAAACTTCAGAGTGCTCTAATTGTCACACTAGATGAAGATAGACCGATGAAATTGAATTCCCAACTCAGTGAGAAAATGTTGTAGCCACATAGCCGGAATGGTTATGTTAACTACCCCTATGTACTCTACCTCAGTTGAAGATAGAACAATGGAAGCTTTCTTCTTTCTCGACTAGCAGATAGGACTGGAACCAAGACTGACTGAGTAACCAGATGTGGACTTGCAATCAGTGTTATCACCAGCCCAATCGGAATCAATAAACCCAGTGAGATCTAATGTAGAGACTGCTACATAATGAATCCCAAAGGTGATGATGCCCTGAACATATCGAAGGATATGATTTGAAGCTTTCCAATGTAGCTCATGCGGCTCCTAGATGAACCTAGAAACTACACCAACTGCATATAGAGGTCTGGTCTAGAGTGTGTGAGATACAACAAGATCCCCAATAGTTGTCTATATAGTGTGTTGTCAACCAGTGGAGTCTCCCCACCATCCTCAAGTTTGACTCTTGATAGGAAAGGAGTCAGAGCAGACTTGCAGTTTGTCATGTGAAATCTCTCAAGGAGATCTCGTGCATACTTGGTCTGAGACAGTTTGATGCCTGATGCATCCTGACTTATCTTGATTCTAAGGAAGAAGTGTAGAAGACCCATCTCCGTCATCAAAAAACTGTCATGTAGAATCCTCTTGATTGCAAAAATCACTGAAGTCGAGCACCCGGTGATCAATAAATCATCAACATACAGAACTAAAAGTAGAAGTGAATCATTCATCCTGAACATGTAGACATTTGGGTCTAATTTACAATGTACAAATTTCTGTGACAACAGGTAGGAGTCCATCTTGGCATACTAGGCCCTCGGAGCCTACTTGAGGCCATAAAGTGACTTCTTTAGTCGACAGACCAAAGATGAGTCCTTCATAAATACCTAGGGTTGTTGCATGTAGATCTCCTCAGACAGATCACCGTGAAGAAATGCATTCTTCACATCCATCTGATGGACTTCCCATCCCTTGGCTACCTCAATGGCAAGTGCCAATTGTATGGAATCCATATTCACTACTAGAGCGAAGGTCTCATCATAGTCAATACAATGAAATTGCTGAAAGCCTTTGGCGACAAGCCTGGCTTTGTATTTCCTGATCTGTCCATCCATTGCACTCTTGGTACTGTAGACCCATCTGCATCTGACAAGTTTCCTCCCATAAGTAAGGGGAACCAGATCCCAATTCTGGTTCTCGAGGAGGGAGTTGTACTCCTCCTGCATGGAAAATTCCCAAAAGGGATTTCCAGTAGCCTCGCCATAAGACTGTGGATCTGAAGACTGAACCAAGAAAATATGCTTGGAAGGCAATGGTTCAGTGGTAGTGAGTGAAACAAGAGGCTCCTTAAAATCATATCGAGTCCTCCTAGTATCAACTGGATCACCAACAAGATCCCCTACATCCTGAAGAGTAGTCTGTGCCCACTTGGGCCTCTGCTATGGCTCTACAACTGCATCTGGATTCTCTAACTCTACATATGATTGTACTGACTCTGAATCTAAATCATCTAATTTCCCTGAATCAAAACTCTCATATGAATAAGATTCGGCATGTGCATGTTCATCATCTCAGATAGGTGGAAGAGTTAATCTGTATGCATGCAGTTTTTGAGGTACATGC
Organism: Picea sitchensis; assembly: GCA_010110895.2. Classification (NCBI taxonomy): domain Eukaryota; kingdom Viridiplantae; phylum Streptophyta; class Pinopsida; order Pinales; family Pinaceae; genus Picea; species Picea sitchensis. Next base: position 70,728 of record SNQJ01S0123179.1, on the reverse strand, counting down.
GAGACACTTTCCTCGAATTGGACACTACACACAATGATGAAACATTCTGAGGAAAGATCATTAAGCCAATATCCCTTCACACCGTTAGGGTATCTAACAAAAATTCACTCAGTGCTCTGTGGATCAAGTGCCTTCCTCTTTTTAGAGGGAATCCAGGCCCATGCACGTGAACCGAAAATGTGAAAGTGGGTCACTTCTGGTTTGAGGCCGCTCCAAGCCTCGTAGGGGGTCTTATCCTTGACAGATCTATGGGGAGATCTGTTTTGGATGTATGTTTCACAGTTAAGTGCTTCAGACCATAGTCTCTGTGGTAGATACTTTGCATGCAACATGCAATATGCCATCTCCTTTAGAGATCTGTTTTTCCGCTCGACAACTCTGTTTTTTTCCACGAAGTATAGGGAACTGTGTGCTACAACTGAATCCCTACCTCATGGAAAATATTTTGGATCTTATGATTCACATAATCTCCCCCATTATTAGTTCATAGGACTTTGATCTTCTTTCCGAACTGTGTCTCAACCAGGGATTTGAAATATTTGAGGTGTTGAAAGACCTCAAAGTTTTGTCTGAGAAAGTAGATCCATGTAAAATGTGAGAAATTATCAACAAAAATGAGAACAAACCTCATGTTTTTGATCGATGGATGCGGAAAAGGACCCATAAGGTCACTGTGGATCAGATCTAAAGGTGCAGAAGCTCGCTGAGACTTTTCTTTGTCAAATTTCTCTTGAGGGTGTTTTCCGAGAACACATACCTCACGTACTCCCTTGGAGAAATGAATGTATGGTAGACCATCAACCAATATTTTCTTGCTAATAAGTTGCATGTATCTAAAATTCAAATTTCCAAACCTTTTGTGCCATATCCTACTACTTTCATCAACATGAGTAAGCAGTAAAGCAGAATCAGGTTCAATGAATTCAAAAAAAGTATACAATCTAGACTGATGATTTACTTCACCAGTAGCAACCCTGGAGTTGGTTTTCATGTTGTAGACATCCAAGGAATTTCGTGTGAATATGACTTTATTTCAGGTGCCATAATTCTTCATCTGATACATGAAGAGAAGGTTGACAAAAAACTTGGGAACATGAAACACATTCTCGAAGCTTCCATTGGTGAGTTGATCCAGATTTTATGAGAAAAATGAAATGAATGCAGATTATTAACAGATTCTTAACACAAAATAATAGAGATACAGTAAAACTGGTTTTCTATTCAATAATGAAATAAGATGAAACTGTAAAATGCAGTGGAGACAACCTTATTGGAATGGTGGCGGCTTATCTCTGAGAAGAGATGTGACAGTTGAGCGCATTCGCAAGAAGATCATTACAATGAGGCTCTGAAGGCCTTTTAAAATACACAGGAATTCCAAAAACCTAGGGCATCCAAAAACCTAACCCTAGGATATGAAGCACCAAAAGTCATTTGGGCCCTGTTTGGGTAAGTTAGTACATTAACTTCCTGGGGTCATAACTTTTGCATACGATCTTCGTTTTAGGAGAATGATAGCCCGTTGGAAAGGTATCATTGAGGAGATTCATTTTTGGGCCTCAATCATGTATTAGGCCATCATTGAGAAGCTTGATCCCGAAAAAACTTCATTTAGGCCCTCAAAATGGCCCCGGAAGTGAAAACTGTTAAAAATAGTAAATTGACAAAATTGCCAGAAAATTGTTTTGAGCCAGTTGGAAAAGGTGGGTGGCCACCGATATCCATTTGGATCAATCCTCCCTCCTTAGGAAGAAATGGTCTCCATTGCATTGAGTCCCCCCATCAGATGAGGAAATTTCTGCTGAATTTGGCCCCAGGTGAGCCACTTGCCTTGGTGCAGGAGCTGCCCTGCTTTGATGACTCGATAAAGTTGGATCCTTTGTTGTCAAGATTACTTGATCTGTGTGTCCAAAATATAATCATTGGATGCCTGTTGGATGCAGTCGGGGAGTAGATATGTTGGTGTCAGTTGTTCTTCTACGTCTGAGGTGTCCAATAATGGTGGGAAATAAGGGCGAAGGAGATCCACGTTGAACACTAGGTGCAGGCCAAGGAAAGGTGGAATGTTGAGCTCAAAATAATTATGCCCCATGGCCTTTGCAAGATACCAGATATATAAAATATGCAGAACAGAAACGAAATGCTAGAAATAACAGAATAACAGTGAAATATCAAGCATAATCTTCACAATACACAGAAATGATATACGAAATAGCAACAGAAATAGCACTTGAACAGAA
>SNQJ01S0123179.1:41703-63845 GCA_010110895.2 Picea sitchensis | reverse complement strand
CCTTATTCTATTTTATTGATAGGTCTTATTAATATTGACCTTTATTACATCCGAATACATTGATCTACCTATGTGCGGGTTAGGACCTTAACAACCTTGGTGATGGTGTATGTCCCATAACAGAGTCGATGAAGCTTACGATGGGGTCTTGTAAGGCGTTCTTTCGGCAAGTGCAACCAAACTTTGTCTCCCACCTGAAACTTATGTGGCACCCGATGTTGATCATGGTGTTGTTTGTACTTGTCATTGGACTTCAATAGGATATCATGAACCTCTTGGCGGATGTGTTGTATCCACTCAATGAACCAAGTGGGTTTGTCAGCTTTAGTTGGAACAGGAGCTGAGTCAGTCGAGTTGACCCCAAGGGGAAGTGCAACATCTATGGGACCCAGTGGTTGGAATCCCAACCCCACCTGAAAGGGGTTGTGGCCAGTTGAGCTATGTAGGGCTCGATTGTAGATATGTTGGACATAGGGAAGGCTCTCATCCCATGTGAAAGGGTGATTTCAATTATACATGTGAAGGATTTGCACAACCATTCGATTTATGACTTCGGTTTGGCCATCTATCTAGGGGTGGAAGGTCGTGGATTTGGTTAGCTTGGTGTCCAGCAGTGACCAAAGGCTCGACCAGAATGTCCTGATAAATTGACTATCCCTATCTGAGGCAACGGTTTGTGGGAGTCCAAAATGTACCCAAACTCGTTCAAAGAAGAGCTTGGCAATGGCCTCTGCTGTGATGCTCTTCTTGCAGGAAACCATAATCGCCATCTTAGAAAAGCGATCAACAACCACAAAAACAAGGTCATTTCCCTACTTGGTGGATGGGAGGCTCGACATGTAGTCCATTCAGATGGATTCCCATGGCCTATCAGGAGTAGGAAGAGGGGTGTACATGCCCTGTTTCTTAGTAAAATGGTTTGGAAATAGCACAAGAAGTGCAAGACCTGATATACTTGTTGACCTCCTGTCAGAGTTTCGACCAGTAGAAATTTTTTGTAGCATCACCACTGTATTTTTTATGTCAAAGTGTCATGCCACCCGACTGTAGTGGGCTTCCCAGATCAGCTTCGCTCGCTCGCTTGATGGAACATAGATATGGCCCAGATAACACAACAACCCATCCTAAAGATAGAAATTATCGACAACTATGTTTGCACCCAACATTTGGTAGGTGGTGGCAAAGTCTGGGTCTATCTCATAGAGTTGGGGCCATCCAGAGGTCTCATGGCCACAATATTCTAGCACCGTGGTAAGTTCCACGACTGGTGGTATGCTGAGGCAATCAATGATGTGCTTGGTGCTTCCTATTTTATACTTGATGTTGAGGTGTAATTGTTGNGTGGACCACTTTTGATGGCAATCATTCTGCAATTTTCCTTGTGTCTTCATAAACTACAGTGGCTTATGATTAGTGTGGATGATTGTCTCCTTACCAAGAATGTAATGTATCCACTAACGTCAGGCTTTCACAATGGAGTAAATTTCCTTGTCGTAAGTAGGGTACTTACGGACAACATCAGATAGTGTCTCACTATGATAGCCCATGGGGTGGCCGTGCTGAGTGCGAATAGTGCCCACAGCATAGTCTGAAGCATATGTCTCGATCTCAAAGGGATGATGTAGGTCTAGTAGTGAAAGTACTACGGACGAGCACAAACATTGCTTCAAATCATCGAACACTTATTATTGGGACCAGCCCCACACAAATTTTTCCTTACCACCACCCCTGGTGATTTGGCTGAGGGCCCATGCAATATGGGAGAATCCCAACACAAACCTACGGTAGAAATTGGCAAGGCCCAAGAAGCTCTGAAGCTTAGTGAGTGTGGTTGGTTCTGGCTAGTCATGGATGACTTGGATCTTGTCTAGATCCATATGTACAACATGTTGATCAATGATGTAGCCCAGGTAATAGGCCATGTCCATGCCGAAGGAGCATTTTTCCAAGTTGGCGTATAGCTTGTGATGCCGTAGGGTGTGCAAAACCTACTGAATATGCAGCAAGTGTTCGGACCAAGTCTTGATGTAAATGAGAATGCCATCCAGATACACTACTACAAAATTATTGGTGAATGGTCGCGGGATATCATCCATCATCCTCATGAAAGTGGCCGAAGCATTTTTCAAACCAAAGGGCCTGATCAACCATTCAAAAAGGCCTTCCTTTGACTTGAAGGTGGTATTCCATACATATGTTTTTTCTATTGGGACTTGGTGATAGCCAGAATTCATATCAATCTTACTGAAGTATTTAGCCCCCGTGAATTGATCAAGGAGGTCGTCGATTCAGGGAACCAGGTACCGGTTTTTTACTTTGATTTTATTCAAATCCCTGTAATCAATGCAAAGTCACCAGTTTCCATCTTTATTCTGTACCATCATGATTGGGCTTCTGCAAGGTGATGAGCTGGGATGGATGTGCCCCTTGTGGAGCAGTTCTTGTATTTGTCACTTTATCTCCTCATTCTCTAACAGAGAGCAACGATAGACTGGCCCATTGGGAAGTGGTGCACTAGGGGTCAAATCGATGGGGTTCTTGACCTGGAAGTGCAGAGGTACCCCGGTAGGTGAGGAGAAGATATCTGAGTATTCTTCCACGACCTTAACTACTTGCTTCTGTTGTGCGGAGAGGTTAATCGTAGAGAACCTAGATGTGGCTGTGATATTTGGCTTATTCTAAGAGTGAATCATGAAGAAGACAAACTTCCCCATCTGAGAGATGACCTTCCTGCATTTCTTAGAAGAGATCAAGGAAATAACACTAGGTGGGACTGCCTTAGGTATCCTGTACAATTTCATGTTCATATTAATAATAAATCTACAAGGCTTAGACTCATATACAACATGACGTTTCCATAAATAAGGTTGTCCCAAAAGAAAATCACAAACTTCGAGAGGAGCAACATCACACAATACCTCATCTTTGAAGGGCTTGATGTCGTATGGTTGTCCACACTGTTGGCTGACGCGGAGATCGCTTCCTTGGCAGAGCCATCCAATAGTGTAGGGTTGTGGGTGAGGCATTGTGGGAAGGGCCAGCTGCTTGATGACCTTTGTAGATATGAGGTTCTTCTGTCTACCGCTATCAATGATGAAGTGCAGTCAGGTGCCTTTTACCGACATTTGCGAATGGAAGAGGCGCTCTCCTTCTTCTAGCTCGTCTGGTTCACCAGGATGGAGCTTGGTGGTAGCAGTCGTGGCACTGGGTTCTACTTCAATGATCTGTCTTCCCCTTTTCTGTTTCATTCTTAGATTCAGACTCTACATCTGATTCAAAGGCTTTCACTTCGGCCACCAGTGACTTCTTTGAGTGACAATCAGGAGTGTTGTTCCAAGGGCTCTTATGAAAGTCACACCAATTCCCATTATCTTTCTTTGTCTTTCCAATGTCCTTCTTTTCTTGTGGCTTGGACCGCTCTGATACCACTAGCCTGAATTTTATGAGAAGAACAAAATGAATGCAAATTATTAACAGATTCTTCACACAAAATAACAGAGATAGAGTAAAACTGGTTTTTTATTCAGTAATGAAATAAGTTGAAACTGTAAAATGTAGCGGAAACAAGCTTGCTGGAATGGTGGCAGCTTATCTTTGAGAAGATATGTGACGGCTGCACTCATTCACAAGAAGATCATTACAATGAGGCTATGAAGGAATTTTACAATAAACAAAAATTCCAAAAACCCTAGACATCCAAAAACCTAACCCTAGGAGATGAAGCGCCAAAAGTCATGTGGGCCCCGTTTGGTTAAGTTAGTACATTAACTTCCCGAGGTCGTAACTTTTGCATACGATCTCCGTTTTAGGAGAATGATAGCATGTTGGAAAGGTATCATCGAGGATATTCATTGTGGGGCCTCAATCATGACATATTCCATCATTGAGAAGATTTATCCCAAAAGGCCTTCATTTAGGCCCTGAAAATGGCCCCGGAAGTGAAAATTGCTAAAAATATTAAATTGCCAGAAAATTGTTTTGAGCTAGGTGGAAAAGGTGGGTGGCCACTGATATCCATCTGGATCAATCCTCCCTCCTTAGGAATAAATGGTCTCCATTTCATTGAGTTCCCCCATCAGATGAGGAAATTTTTTGCTGAATTTGGCCCCGGGTGAGCCACTTGCCTTGGTGCAAGAGCTGCCCTTCTTTGACGACTCGATAAAGCTAGATCCTTTGCTGTTGATTTCCCTTGATATGTGTGTCCACAATATGATCATTCGATGCCTGCTGGATGTAGTAGGGGTTGATATTTTTTGGTGTCATTTGTTCTACTACGTATGGGGTGTCCAATAATGGTGGGAAATAAGGGCGAAGGAGATCCAAGTTGAACACTGGGTGCATGATCCAGATTCTTTTCGGCACGAAATGAGATCGGAGATATAATAAAGAAATGAACAGAGATATCACAAATATTCAATAATATAACATAAATGTATCAGATATGCAACCATAAACACAGATATACAGAAATACACGATTTCTATTAATGAAAGAAATGTACAGAGACTGTAAAAAATACAGAGTGAAAGACTTGCTAGAATGGTGTCAACTTATCTCTGAGAAGAGATGTGATGGCTACTCGCATTTGCAAGAATATGCTTACAATGAGGCTCTGAAGGACCTTTTACAATAAAAAAGAATTCCCAAAACCCTAGACATCCAAAAACCTAACCCTAGGATATGAAGCGCCAAAATTCATGTGGGCCCTGTTTGGGTAAGTTAGTACATCAACTTCTCGGGGTCGTAACTTTTGCATACGATCTCTGTTTTAGGCGTAATATATTTTTTTGGAAAGGTATCATCGAGGAGACTCATTTTTGGGGCTAAATCATGCCTTTGGCTATCATTGAGAACCTATATCTCGTAAAACCTTCATTTAGGCCCTCAAAATGGCCCCGGAAGTTAAAACTTGCTAAAAATAGTAAATTGCCAAAATTGCCAGAAAATTGTTTTGAGCCAGTCGGAAAAGGTGGGTGGCCATTGATATCCACCTAGATCAGTGTAGGCCAAGGAAAGGATGAATGTTGAGCTCAAAAGAATTATCCCCCATGGCCTTGGTGATGGTGTACGACCCATAATAGACTGGGTGAAGCTTCCGATGGGGTCCTGTAAGGCGTTCTTTCTGCAAGTGCAACCAAACTTTGTCTCCCACCTAAAACTTATGTGGTACCCAATGTTGATCATGTATCTGTTTAATGTACTTGTCATTGGAATTCTTTAGGATATCCTGAACCTATTGGCGGATGTCTTGGATCTGCTCAATGAACCCGATGGGTTTGTCAGCTTCAGTTGGAACAGGATATGAGTCGGTCGAGTTGACTACAAGGGGAAGTGCAAAATCTATGGGACCCAATGGTTGGAATCCAAACCCCAACTCAAAGGGCTTGTGGCCAATTGAGATATGTAGGGCTCGGTTGTAGATATGTTGGACATAGGGAAGGCTCTCATCCCATGTGTGAAATCTGGCACTGCTTGGTCTCTTTCTTGCCACACTGTGGTCCATTTTGTATATAAGTCATCATAACTTCTGATAGGGTAGTATTGATCCTTAATAACATCCCTAAAGGAATCCTAGGTGGCTGTGAATGTGAATAATGAGGGTTCATGTATTTCCTTTTGCTCATAGAACGTTTGCCACCAATCTTGGACATGGGGGATGGCTTTGAGGAGTGAAAAAGTAATCTTTTCTCTATTCAAGAAGTTATGGACAGAAAAATACCCTTCTAGCATACCCAAACACTATTCTACAAAATCTTCATATATATGACCTTCAAATATAGGAATATCGAAGTTCATTTGTACCTTGAAGGGGGTGGCACCTCCACTCGAAGAAGATGTGTCGCATGTTGGTAGCAGCCGAAGGATTTGCGCGAAACTATCCATCATCTCGTTCCTCTGTTGCGTGAGGGCTTCCTGAATCAATAGCTTGAAAGGATATCCTATCCCGTAATATTTATTTTCTCCTTCCCTGAGAGTTCGCGTGGGCATGTGAGATCTTTTTTCCTCAAGAGAAACAAGCTCAAGACCCAACTCTTTGTACTCTTACCTCGTTGGGGTCGTAACTTTTGCATACGATCTCCGTTTTAGGCGAATGATAGCCCGTTGGAAAGGTATCATCGAGGAGATTCATTTTGGGGCCTCAATAAAGTTGTAGGAAAATAATGAGAAGCTCGATCCCGAAAAAAATTCATGTAGGCCCTCAAAATTGCCTCGGAAGTGAAAACTGCTAAAAATAGTAAATTGACAAAATTGCTAGAAAACTGTTTTGAGCCAGTTGGAAAAGGTGGGTGGCCACTGATATCCATATAGATCAATCCTCCCTCATTAGGAAGAAATGGTCCCCATTGCATTGAGTTCCCCCATCAGATGAGGAAATTTCTGTTGAATTTGGCATCGGGTGAGCCACTTGCCTTGGTACAAGAGTTTCCCTGCTTTGACGACTCGATAAAGTTGGATCCTTTGTTGTTGCATTCCTTTGATCTGTGTGTAAACAATATGATCGTTGGATGCCTAATGGATTCATTTGGGGTTGAGATTTGTTAGTGTCAATTGTTATGCTACGTCTAAGGTGTCCAATAATGGTGGGAAATAAGGGCGAAGAAGATCCACGTTGAACACTGGGTGTAGGCCAAGGAAAGGAGGAATGTTGAGCTCAAAATCATTATTCCCCTTGGCCTTGATTATGGTGTATGACCCATAATGGAGTGAGGGAATATTATGATGAGGTCCTGTAAGGCGTTCTCTCTACAAGTGCAACCAAACGTTGTCTCCCACCTGAAACTTATGTGGCACCCAATGTTGATCATGGTACTATTTGTACTTGTCATTGGACTTCTGTAGGATATCCTGAACCTGTTGGTGGATGTGTTGGATCCGCTCAATAAATTGGGTGGCTTTGTTAGCTTCAGTTGGAACAGGAGATGATTCGGCCGAGCTGACTGCAAGGGGAAGTGAAACATATATGGGAGCCAATGGTTGGAATCCCAACCACACCTGAAAGGGGTTGTGGTCGGTTGAGCTATGCAGGGCTCAGTTGTAGATATGGTGGACATAGGGAAGGCTCTCATCCCATGTGTGAGGGTGCTTTGAATTATACATGCGAAGGATATGCACAACCATTTGATTTACGACTTCGGTTTGGCCATCTGTCTAGGGGTGGAAGGTCGTGGATTTGGTTAGCTTGGTGTCCAGCAATGAACAGAGGCTCGACCAGAATGTGCTGAGAAATTGACTATCCCTATCTAAGACAATGGTTTGTTGGATTCCAAAATGTACCCAGACCCGTTCAAAGAATATCTTGGTAGTGGCCTCTGCTGTGTTGCTCTTCTTGCAGGCAACCAAAATCGCCATCTTAGAAAAGCAGTCAACATCCACAAAAACACAGTCATTTCCTCGCTTGGTGGATTGGAGGCCTGACATGTAGTCCATTGAGATGGATTCTCATGGCCTATCAGGAGTAGGAAGAGGGGTGTACATGCCCTATTACTTAGTGGTTGGTTTGGCAATAGTGCAGGCAGTGAAATACCTGATATACTTGTTGACCTCCTGTCAGAGTTTCGACCAGTATAAATGTTTCTATAGCATCACCATTGTATTTTCGATACAGAAGTGTCCTTCCACCCAACTGTAGTGGGATTCCCATATCAGCTTCACTCGCTCGCTTGATGGAACACAGATATGGCCTAGACAACACAACAACCCATCCTGAAGATAAAAATTATCGACAAATATGTTTGCACCCAACATTTGGTAGGTGGTGGTGAAGTATGGGTCTGTCTCATAGAGTTGGGGCCATCCAGAGGTCTCATGGCCGCAAGATTCTAGCACTGTGGTGAGTTCTAGGACTGGTGGTCTACTGAGGCAATCAGCGATGCAATTGGTGCTTCCTATTTTATACTTGATGTTGTGGTGGAATTGCTACAAGCATGTGGACCACTTTTGATTGCGTTCATTCTGCAATTTTCCTTATGTCTGCATAAACTGCAGTGGCTTATGATCAGTGTGGATGATTGTCTCCTTCCCAAGAACGTAACTTCTCCACTGGCGGCATGCTTTCACAATGGAGTACATTTCTTTGTCGTAAGTAGGGTACTTAAGGAAAACATCGGATAGTGTCTCACTATGATAGGCCACGGGGTGGTCATGCTAAGTGAGAACAACACCCACAACATAGTCTAAAGCATCTGTCTCTATCTCAAAGGGATGTTGCAGTTTGGTAGTGAAAGTACCGGGGATGAGTACAAGTGCTTCTTCAAATCATCGAACGCTTATTGTTGGGACCGGCCCCACACAAATTTTTCCTTACCACCACCCCTGGTGATTTGGCTGAGGGCCCATGCAATATGGGAGAATCCCAACACAAACCTATGGTAGAGATTTGCAAGGCCCAAGAAGCTCTGAAGCTCAGTGAGTGTGGTTAGGGATGGACAGTCACGGATGACCTGGATCTTGGCTATATCCACATGCACACCATGTTGATCAATGATGTAGCCCAAGTAATGGACCCTGTTCATGCCGAAGGAGCATTTTTCCAAGTTGGAATATACCTTGTGTTGTCACAGGGTGTGCAAAACCTGCTGAATATGCTACAAGTGTTCGGCCCAAGTCTTGCTATAAATGAGAGTGTCATCCAGATACACTACTACAAAATTATTGGTGAATGGTCATAGGATATCATCCATCATCCTCATGAAAGTGGTCGGAGCATTTGCCAAACCAAAGGGCATGACCAACCATTCAAAAATGCCTTCCTTTGACTTGAAGGCGATCTTCCATACATCCATCTGTTTTATCGGGACTTGGTGGTAACAAGACTTCAGATCAATCTTACTGAAGTATTTATCCCCCATGAGTTGATCAATGAGGTCGTCGATTCATGGAATCGGGTACCGATTTTTTACTATGATTTTATTCAGAGCCTAGTAATCAATGCAGAGTCACTAGGTTCCATCTTTTTTTCTGTACTAGCACGATTGGGCTCCCACAAGGTGATGAGCTGGGATGGATGTGCCCCCTTGTGGAATAGTTCTTGGATTTGTCACTTGATATCCTCATTCTCTAACAGATATTGACAATAGACTGGCCCATTAGACAATGGTGCACCAGGGGTCAGATCGATAGGGTGCTTGACCTAGCAGTGTAGAGGTACCTCGATAGGTGAGGAGAAGATATCTGAGTATTCTTCCAAGACCTTATCTACTTGATTCTGTTGTGTTTAGAGGTTAGTCATAGAGACCCTGGATGTGGTTGTGATCTTTCGCTTATTCTAAGAGTGAATCATGAATATTACAAACTTCCCCATATGAGATATGACCTTCCTGCATTGCTTAGCAGAGATCAAGGAAATAACACTAGGTGGGACTGCCTCATGTATCCTATACAATTTCCCATTCAAGGTAATAATAACACTACGAGGCCTAGAATCATATACAACATGACATTTCCATAAATAAGGTTGGCCCAAAATAACATCACAAACTTCGAGAGGAGCAACAACACACAATACCTCAACTTTGAAGGGCTTGATGCTGTATAATAGTTGACATTGTTGGCTGATGCAGAGATCACTTCCTTGGCGGAGCCATCCAATGGTGTAGGGTTGTGGGTGAGGTGTTATGGGAAGGGCTAGTCACTTGACGACCTTTGTAGATATGAGGTTATTCTCGCTACTGCTATCAATGCTGAAGTGCAGTGGGGTGCCTTTTACCTACATTTGTGAATGGAACAGGTGCTCTCCTTCTTCTGGCTCGTCTGGTTCACCAGGCTGGAGCTTGGTGGTAGTAACGGTGGAACTGGGTTTTGTGTCAATGATCCATCTTCCCCTTTCTGGTTCAGTCTCAGAGTCAGACTCTGCATCTAATTCATAGGCTTTCACTTCGGCCACCAACGACAATAAAAAATGTTGTGCCAATGGCTCTTAGGGAAGTCGCACCACTTCCCGTTATATTTCTTTGTCTTTCCAGTGTCCTTCTTTTCTTCCAGCTTGGACTAGTTTTCTTGATACTGTCCATCTTTGCTCTATCCTTTGTTCTGTGGGTTTGGGCTACTCTTTCCTGGATTTTGTTGTGAATGCATACCAGGCCCAAATTGTCGTGTCTTTTGTTTCATCTTTTGCTCGATTTTGACAGCATATCGGTAGGTCGCGCTGAAGAATGAGATGTATAGAAATTCTATTTTGGTCTGTATGTATCTATGCAAAGCACTGTGATACTTGAGCACTAGATGTCACTTCAAATCTTTGATACCCATCTTGGTGTGCAAGGTATGGAAGATATTTGTTAAATCTGGAACTGCTTGGTCTCTTTCTTGCTGCAGTGTGGTCCATTTGGTATATAAGTCATCATAACTTCCGATAGGGTATTATTTTTCTTTAATAACATCCCTGAAGGAATCTCGGGTGGCTATGACTATGAATAATGAGGGTTCATTTGTTTTCTTTTTCTCACATAACGTTTCCCACCAATCTTTGACATGGAGGACGACTTTGACGAGTGAAAAAAGTAATCTTTTCTCTATTCGAGAAGTTATGGATAGAAAAATACCCTTCTAGCAGATTCAACCACTTGTCTACATCATGTGTATCTATATTACCTTCAAATATAGGAATATCGAAGTTTATTTGTACCTTGAAGGGGTTGGCGCCTCCGCGTGAAGAAGATGCATCGCCTGTTGTTAGCCGCCGAAGGATTTGCACGAAACTATCCATCATCTCATTCCTCTATTGCGTGAGGGATTCCTCAATCAATAGTTTGAAAGGATCTCCTATCCCATCATCTTTATTTTCTCCTACCATGAGAGGTCACTTGGGCGTGCGAGAGATTTTTTCCTCAAGAGAAACAAGTTCAAGACCCAACTCTTTGTAGTCTGACCTCATTGGGGAAATGCATTAAGACGACAAGGAGCAGACCGCTCTGATACCATTGATAGAAATTTTATGAGCAGAATGAAATGAATGCATATTATTAACAAATTCTTAACACAAAATAACAGAGATACAGTAAAACTGGTTTTCTATTCAATAATGAAATAAGCTGAAACTGTAAAATGCAGCTAAAACAAGCTTGCCAGAATGGTGGTGGCTTATCTCTGAGAAGAGATGTGATGGTTGCGCTCATTCGTAAGAAGATAATTACAATGAGGATCTAAAGTAATTTTACAATAAGCAGGAATGCCAAAAATCCTAGACATCCAAAAACCTAACCCTAGGAGATGAAGCGCCAAAACTCACATGGGCCCCGTTTGGGTAAGTTAGTACATTAACTTCTTGGCGTCGTAACTTTTGCATACGATCTTCGTTTTAGGCGAATGATAGCCTGTTGGAAAGGTATCATTGAGGAGACTCATTTTGGGGACTCAACCATGCCTTTGGCTGTAATTGAGAAGCTCAATCCCAAAAAAACTTCATTTAGGCCCTCAAAATGGCTCCGGAAGTGAAAACTGCTAAAAATAGTAAATTGCCAAAATTGCCAGAAAATTGTTTTGAGCCAGTTGGAAAAGGTGGGTGGCCACCGATATCCATCTAGATCAATCCTCCCTCCTTAGGAAGAAATGGTCTCCATTTCCTTGAGATCCCCCATCAGATGAGGAAATTTCTGCTGAATTTGGCCCCGGGTGAGCCACTTGCCTTGGTGAAGGAGTTGCCCTGCTTTGATTACTCAATAAAGATGGATCCTTTGCTTTCGAGTTCCCTTGATCTCAGTGTCCACAATTGGATCATTGGATTCCTATTGGATGAAATCAGGGTTGAGCTCTATTGGTGTCAGTTGTTCTTCTATGTTTAAGGTGTTCAATAATGGTGGGAAATAAGGGCGAAGGAGATCCATGGTGAACACTGGGTACATGCCAAGGAAAGGAGGAATGTTGAGCTCAAAAGAATTATCCCCAACGACCTTGGTGATGGTGTACAACCCATAATGGAGTGGGTGAATCTTCCAATGGGGTCTTGTAAGGCATTCTTTCTACAAGTACAACCAAACTTTGTCTCCCACCTGAAACTTATGTGGCACCCGATGTTGATCATGGCGTTGTTTGTACTTGTCATTGGACTTCTATAGGATATCCTGGACCTGTTGGTGGATGTGCTGGATCTGCTCAATGAAACGAGTGGATTTTTCAGCTTCAGTTGGAATAGGAGATGATTCGATCGAGTTGACCGCAAGGGGAAGTGCAACATCTATGGGACCCAAGGGTTGAAATCCCNAGTTCAGCTATGCAAGGCTTGGTTGTAGATATGTTGGACATAGGGAATGCTCTCATCCCATGTGTGAGGGTGCTTTGAATTATACATGCGAAGGATATGCACAACCATTCGATTTACGACTTCGGTTTGGCCATCTGTCTAGGGGTGGAAGGCCATGGATTTGGTTAGCTTGGTGTCCAGCAGTGACCAGAGGCTCGACCAGAATGTGTTGAGAAATTGACTATCCCTATCTAAGACAATGGTTTGTGGGAGTCCAAAATGTGCCCAGACCCGTTCAAAGAATAGCTTGGCAGTGGCCTTTGCTGTGATGCTCTTCATGCAGGCAACCAGAATCACCATCTTAGAAAAGCGGTCAACAACCACAAAAACACATTCATTTCCCCGCTTGGTGGATGGGAGGCCCGACATGTAGTCCATTGAGATAGATTCCCATGTCCTAGAAAGAGTAGGAAGAGGGGTGTATAGGCCCTGTTTCTTAGTATTTGGTTTGGCAATAGCACAGGCAGTGCAAGACCTGATATACTTGTTGACCTCCTATCGGAGTTTCGGCCAGTAGAAATGTTTTTGTATAATTGCCACTATCTTTTCGACGCCGAAGTGTCCTACCACCCAACTGTAGTGAGCTTCCCAGATAAACTTATCTCTCTCTCCTAATGGAACATAGATATGGTCCAGACAACACAACAACCCATCCTTAAGATAGAAGTTATCGACAACTATGTTTGCACCCAACATTTGGTAGGTGGTGGCAAAGTCCATGTGTGTCTCATAGAGTTGGGGACATCTAGAGGTCTCATGGCCACAAGATTCTAGCACCATGGTGGGTTTTGTGAATGGTGGTCTGCTAAGGAAATCAGCGACGTGCTTGGTGCTTCATGTTTTATACTTGATGTTGAGGTGGAATTGCTGCAAGTATGTGGACCACTTTTGATGGCGGTCATTCTGCAATNAGTTCAGCTATGCAAGGCTTGGTTGTAGATATGTTGGACATAGGGAATGCTCTCATCCCATGTGTGAGGGTGCTTTGAATTATACATGCGAAGGATATGCACAACCATTCGATTTACGACTTCGGTTTGGCCATCTGTCTAGGGGTGGAAGGCCATGGATTTGGTTAGCTTGGTGTCCAGCAGTGACCAGAGGCTCGACCAGAATGTGTTGAGAAATTGACTATCCCTATCTAAGACAATGGTTTGTGGGAGTCCAAAATGTGCCCAGACCCGTTCAAAGAATAGCTTGGCAGTGGCCTTTGCTGTGATGCTCTTCATGCAGGCAACCAGAATCACCATCTTAGAAAAGCGGTCAACAACCACAAAAACACATTCATTTCCCCGCTTGGTGGATGGGAGGCCCGACATGTAGTCCATTGAGATAGATTCCCATGTCCTAGAAAGAGTAGGAAGAGGGGTGTATAGGCCCTGTTTCTTAGTATTTGGTTTGGCAATAGCACAGGCAGTGCAAGACCTGATATACTTGTTGACCTCCTATCGGAGTTTCGGCCAGTAGAAATGTTTTTGTATAATTGCCACTATCTTTTCGACGCCGAAGTGTCCTACCACCCAACTGTAGTGAGCTTCCCAGATAAACTTATCTCTCTCTCCTAATGGAACATAGATATGGTCCAGACAACACAACAACCCATCCTTAAGATAGAAGTTATCGACAACTATGTTTGCACCCAACATTTGGTAGGTGGTGGCAAAGTCCATGTGTGTCTCATAGAGTTGGGGACATCTAGAGGTCTCATGGCCACAAGATTCTAGCACCATGGTGGGTTTTGTGAATGGTGGTCTGCTAAGGAAATCAGCGACGTGCTTGGTGCTTCATGTTTTATACTTGATGTTGAGGTGGAATTGCTGCAAGTATGTGGACCACTTTTGATGGCGGTCATTCTGCAATTTTCCTTGTGTCTTCATAAACTGCAATGGATTATGATCAGTGTGGATGACTATCTCCTTCCCAAGAATGTAATGTCTCCACTCATGGTAGGCTTGCATAATGGAGTACATTTATTTGTTGTAATTAGGGTACTTACAGAAATCATCAGATAATGTCTCACTATGATAGGCCACAGGGTGGCCATGTTGAGTGAGAATAGTGCCCACAGCATAGTCTGAAGCATCTGTCTCGATCTCGAAGGGATGTTGCAGGTATGGTTGTGAAATTACTGGGGATGAACACAAGCACTACTTAAAATCATCAAATGCTTGTTGTTGGGACCGGCCCCACACAAATTTTTGCTTACCACCACACTTGGTGATTTGGCTGAGGGCCCATACAATATGGGAGAATCCCAACACAAACCTATGATAGAAATTGGGAAGGCCGAAGAAGATTCAAAGTTCAGTGAGTGTGGTTGGGGATGGCCAGTAACAGATGACTTGGATCTTGGCTGGATCCACATGTACACCATGTTGATAAATGATGTAGCCCAGGTAATGGACCATGTCCATGTCGAAGGAGCATTTTCCAAGTTGGTGTATAGCTTCTGTTGCCACAGGGTGTGCCGAACCTGTTGAATATGCTGCAAGTGTTTGGCCCAAGTATTGCTGTAAATGAGAATGTCATCGAGATACACTACAAAAAACTTATTGGTGAATGGTTGAAAGATATCGTCCATCATCCTCATGAAAGTGGTTGGAGCATTTGTCAAACCAAAGGGCATGACCAACAATTCAAAAAGGCCTTCCTTTGACTTGAAGGCGGTCTTCCATACATCTGTCTGTTCTATCAGGACCTGGTGGTAGCCAGAATTCAGATCAATCATACTGAAGTATTTAGTCCCTGTGAGTTGATCAAGGAGGTCGTCGATTTGGGGATTTGGGTACCAGTTTCTGACAGTGATTTTATTTAGAGCCTGGTAATCAATGCAGATTCGCCAGGTTCCATATTTATTCTGTATCAGCATGATTTGGCTCCTGCAAGGTGATGATCTGGGATGGATGTGCCCCTTGTGGAGCAGTTCTTGGAATTATCGCTTGATCTCCTCATTCTCGAACAGAGAGCAACAATATATTGGCCCATTGGACAGTGGTGCATCGGGGGTCAAATCGATGGGGTTCTTGACCTGGCAGTGAAGAGGTACCCTGGCAGGTGAGGAGAAGATATCTAAGTATTCTTCCACGACCTTATCTACTTGCTTATGTTGTGTGGAGAGGTCGGTCGTAGAGACCTTGGATGTGGTTTTGATCTTTCGCTTATTTTGAGAGTGAATCATGAAGAAGACAAACTTCCCCGTCTGAGAGATGACCTTCCTACATTGCTTAGCAGAGATCAAGGAAATAACACGAGGTGGGACTGCCTCAGGTATCCTGTACAATTTGTTGTTCAAAGTAATAATAACACTACGATGCTTAGACTCATATACAACATGACATTTCCATAAATACGGTTGGCCCAAAAGAAAATCATAAACTTCTAGAGGAGAAACATCACACAATACCTCATCTTTGAAGGGATTGATGTCGTAGGGCAGTAGACACTGTTGGCTGACACAGAGATCGCTTCCCTGGCGGAGCCATCCAATGGTGTAGGGTTGTGGGTGAGGCATTTTTGAAAGGTCCAACCACTTGATGACCTCTGAAGAGATGAGGTTCTTCTGGCTACTTCTATCAATGATGAAGTGCAGTGGGGTGCCTTTTACCCACATTTGTGAATGGAAGAGGCGCTCTCCTTCTTCTGGCTCATCTAGTTCACCAAGCTAGAGCTTGTTGGTAGCAATGGTGGCACTGGGTTTGTGTCAATGATCCATCTTCCCCTTTCTGGTTCAGTCTTAGAGTCAAATTCCGCATTTGATTAAGAGGATTTCACTTCGGACAACAGCGACTGCTTTGAGAGACAATAAACAGTGTTGTGCAAAGGGCTCTTATGGAAGTCGCACCACTTCCCATTATCTTTCTTTGTCTTTCTAGTGTCCTTCTTTGCTCGTGGCTTAGAATGGTTGTCATGATATTGTCCATCTTTTCTCTGTCCTTTGTTCTGTGGGTTGGGGCGACCCTTTCCTAGATTTTGTTGTGAGGGGTTCCCTGGCCCAAATTGTCACATATTTTGTTTGAGCTTCTGCTCACGTTTGACGACATATCGGTAGGCCACGCCCAAGGATGACATGTATAGAAATTCCATTTTGGTCTGGATGTATCTATGCAGAGAACCATGATACTTGAGCACTAGATGTCGCTTAAAATATTTAATACCCAACTTGGTGTGAAAGGTATGGAAGATATTTGTGAAATCTGACACTGCTTGGTCTCTTTCTTGCCTCAGTGTGGTCCATTTGGTATATAAGTCATAATAACTTCCAACAGGGTAGTATTGATCCTTAATAACATCCCTAAAGGAATCCCTGGTGGATGTGACTATGAATAATGAGGGTTCCACTGTTTCCTTTTGCTCACAGAATGTTTCCCACCAATCTTGGACATGGGGGACGACTTTGAGGAGTGGAAAAGTAATCTTTTCTCTATTCGAGAAGTTATGGATAGAAAAATACCCTTATACCATATTCAACCACTATTCTACAACATCTGCATCTATATGACCTTCAAATATAGGAATATCGATGTTTATTTGTACCTTAAAGGGGGTGGCACCTCCACTCGAAGAAGATGCGTCGCCTATTGGTAGCCACCGAAGGATTTGCGCGAAACTATCCATAATCTCGTTCCTTTGTTGTGTAAGGGCTTCCTGAATAAATAGCTTGAAAGGATCTCTTGTACCATCATATTTATTTTCTCCTTCCATGAGAAGTCGCGTGGGTGTGCGATATATTTTTTCCTCAAGAGAAACAAGCTCAAGACCCAACTCTTTGTACTCTGACCTCATTGGGGTTGTAACTTTTGCATACGATCTCCAGTTTAGGCAAATGATAGCCCTTTGGAAATGTATCATCGAGGAGATTCATTTTCGGGTCTCAATCAAGTCACAATAAATTATTGAGAAGCTCAATCCTGAAAAAACCTTCATTTAGGCCCTCAAAATGGCCCCGGAAGTTAAAACTGCTAAAAATAGTAAATTGCCAAAATTGTCAGAAAATTGTTTTGAGCCTGTTGGAAAAGTTGGGTGGCCACCGATATCCATCTGGATCAATCCTCCCTCCTTAGGAAGCAATGGTCCCCATTTCATTGAGTTCCCCCATCAAATGAGGAATTTTCTATTGAATTTGGCCTCGGGTGAGCCACTTGCCTTAGTGCAAGAGTTGCCCTGCTTTGATGACTCTATAAAGTTGGATCCTTTGTTGTCGCGTTCCCTTGATCTGTGTGTAAACAATATGATCGTTGGATGCCTAATGGATGCATTCGAGATTGAGCTCTGTTGGTGTCATCTTTTCTGCTACATCTGAGGTGTCCAATAATGGTGGGAAATAAGGGCAAAGGAGATCCATGTTGAACACTGGGTGCAGGCCAAGGAAAGGAGGAATGTTGAGCTCAAAATTATTATTCCCCTTTGCCTTGGTGATGGTTTATGACCCATAACAAAGTGGGAGAAGATTCCGATGGGGTCTTGTAAGGCATTCTTTCTGCAAGTGTAACCAAACTTTGTCTCCCACCTGAAACTTATGTGGCACCCGATATTGATCATGGTAATATTTGTACTTGTCATTAGACTTCTATAGGATATCCTAAACCTATTGGCAGATGTGTTGGATCCGCTCAATAAATCGGGTGGATTTGTTAGCTTCAGTTGGAACAGGATATGATTTGGTCGAGATGGCCACAAGGGGAAGTGCAACATCTATGGGACCCAATGGTTGGAATCCCAACCCCACCTAAAAGGGGTTGTGGTCAGTTGAGCTATGCAGGGATAGGTTGTAGATATGATAGACATAGGGAAGGATCTCATCCCATGTGTGAGGGTGCTTTGAATTATACATGCGAAGAATATGCACAACCATTCGATTTACGACTTCGGTTTGGCCATCTGTCTGGGGGTGGAAGGCCATGGATTTGGTTAGCTTGGTGTCCAGTAGTAACCATAGCCTCGACCAGAATGAGTTGATCAATTGACTATCCCTATCTGATACAATGGTTTGTGGGAGTCCAAAATGTACCCCGACCCATTCAAAGAATACCTTGGTAGTGGCCTTCGTTGTGATGCTCTTCATGCAGGCAACCAGAATAGCCATCTTAGAAAAGTGGTCAACAACCAAAAAAACACAGTCATTTCCATGCTTGGTGGATGGGAGGCCCAACATGTAGTCCATTGAGATGGATTCCCATGGCTTTTTAGGAGTAGGAAGAGGGGATTACAAGCCTTGTTTCTTAGTGGTTGGTTTGGCAATAGCATAGGCAGTGCAATACCTGATATACTTGATGAACTCCTGTCGGAGTTTCAGCCAGTATAAATGTTTCTGTAGCATTGCCACTGTCTTTTCGACGCCGAAGTGTCTTTCCACCCAACTGTAGTGGGCTTCCCATATCAGGTTCGTTTACTTGCTTGATGGAAAACAGATATGGCCCAGACGACACAACAACCCATCCTGAAGATAGAAATTATCGACAACTATGTTTGCACCCAAGATTTGGTAGGTGGTGGCGAAGTCTGGGTTTGTCTCATAGAGTTGGGGCCATCCAGAGGTCTCATGGCCGCAAGAGTCTAGCACCATGGTAAGTTCCACGACTAGTGGTTTGCTGAGGCAATCAACGACGTGATTGTTGTTTCATGTTCTATACTTTATTTTGAGGTGGAATTTCTACAAGTATGTGGACCACTTTTTATGGCGGTCATTCTACAATTTTCCTTGTGTCTACATAAATTGTAGTGGATTATGATCAATGTGGATGACTGTCTCCTTCTCAAGAATGTAATGTCTCCACTAGCGGTAGGCTTGCATAATGGAGTACATTTCTTTGTCATAATTAGGGTACTTACGGACAACATCGGATAGTGTCTCACTATGATAGGCCACGGGGTGGTCGTGCTAAGTGAGAAAGACGCCCACAACATAGTCTGAATCATTTGTCTCGATCTCAAAGGGGTGTTGCAGGTCTAGTAGTGAAAGTACCGGGGACGATACCAAGCGCTGCTTCAAATCATCGAACAGTTGTTGTTGGAACGGACCCCACTCAAATTTTTCATTACCACTAACCCTGTTGATTTGGCTGAGGGCCCATGTAATATGGGAGAATCCCAACACAAACTTGTGGGCGAAATTGGTAAGGCCCAAGAATTTTCGAAGCTCAGTGACTATGGTTGGGGTTGTCCAATCACGGATGACCTGGATATTGGTTGGATCCACATGTACACCATGTTGATGAATGATGTAGCCCAAGTAATGGACCCTTTCCATGCCGAAGGAGAATTTTTCCAAGTTGGCATATAGCTTGTGCTGCTGCAGGGTGTGCAAAACCTACTGAATATGCTGCAAGTGTTCGGACCAAGTCTTACTTTAAATGAGAATGTCATCCAAATACACTACTAAAAACTGATTGGTGAATGGTCGTAGAATATTTTCCAAACCAAAGGTCGTAGAAGTGGTCGGAGCATTTATCAAACCAAAGGGCATGACCAACCATTCAAAAAGGCCTTCCTTTGACTTGAAGGCGATCTTCCATACATCTGTTTGTTCTATCGGGACTTGGTGCTAGCCAGACTTCAGATCAATCGTACTGAAGTATTTCTCCCCCATGATTTGATCAAGGAGGTCATCGATTCAGGGAATCAAGTACCGGTTTTTGACTGTGAATTTATTCAGAGCCTGGTAATCAATGCAGAGTCACCAGGTTCCATCGTTCTTCTGTACCAGCACGATTCATCTCCCTCAAGTTGATGCGTTGGGATGGATGTGCCCCTTGTGGATCAGTTCTTCTATTTGTCTCTTGATCTCCTCATTCTCTAACAGAGAGTGACGATAGACTAGCCCATTGGGCAGTGGTGCACCAGGGGTTAGATTGATGGGGTGCTTGACCTTGCAGTGCATATGTACCGCGGTTGGTGAGGAGAAGATATTTGATTATTCTTCCACAACCTTATCTACTTACTTCTACTGTGTGGAGAGGTCGTCCATAGAGAACCCAGATGTGGTTATGATCTTTCATTGATTCTGAGAGTGAATCAGAAAGAAGAAAAACTTCCTCATCTAAGAGATGACCTTCCTTCATTGCTTAGCAGAGATCAAGGAAATAACACTAGGTTGGACTACCTCAGGTATCCTGTACAATTTCCTCTTGAAAGTAACAATAAAACTATGAGGCTTAGACTCACATACAACATAATGTTTCCATAAATAAGGTTGGCCCAAAATAACATCACAAACTTCGAGAGGAGTAACATCACACAATACCTCATCTTTGAAGGGCTTGATGTTGTATGGTAGTCGACATTGTTGGCTGACGTGGAGTTCACTTCCTTGGCGGAGCCATCCAATAGTGTAGGTTTGTGGGTGAGGCATTGTGGGAAGGGCCAGTCACTTGATGAACTCTACAGAGATGAGGTTCTTCTGGCTACCGCTATCAACGATGAAGTGCAGCGGGGTGCCTTTTAACCACATTTGTGAATGGAAGAGGTGCTCTACTTCTTCTGGCTCATCTGGTTCACCAGGCTGGAGCTTGGTGGTAGCAATGGTGGCACTGGGTTCTGCGTCAATGATCCATCTCCCCCTTTATAGTTCGGTCTCAGAGTTAGACTCCATATTTGATTCAGAGGCTTTCACTTCGGCCACCATAGACTGCTTTGAGCGACAATCAACAGTGTTGTGCCAAGGGCTCTTATGGAAGTCATACCACTTCCCATTATCTTTCTTTGTCTTTCCAGTGTCCTTCTTTGCTTACGGCTTGGACTGGTTGTCTTGATACTTTCCATCTTTTCTCTGTCCTTTTTTCTGTGGGTTGGGGCCGCCCTTTCCTGGCTTTTGTTGTGAGGGGTTCCCAGGCCCAAATTTCCACATCTTTTGTTTGAGCGTCTGCTCGATTTTGAGGGCATATCGGTAGGCCACACCCAAGGATGAGATGTCTAGAAATTCCATTTCTATCTAGATGTATCTATGTAGAGCACTGCAATACCTGAGCACTAGATGTCACTCTGAATCTTTGATACCCAGCTTGGTGTGCAAGGTATGGAAGATATTTGTGAAATCTGGCACTGCTTGGTCTCTTTCTTGTTGCAGTGTGGTCCATTTGGTATATAAGTCAACATAACTTCCGATAGGGTAGTATTGTTCCGTAATAGCATAGGGTAGTATTGTTCCTTTGAATTTCATTGAGAAGATCGATCCCGAAAAACCTTCATTTAGGCCCTCAAAATGGCCCCGGAAGTGAAAACTGCTAAAAATAGTAAATTGCCAAAATTGACAGAAAACTATTTTTATCCAGTTGGAAAAGGTGGGTGGCCACCGATATCCATATGGATCAATCCTCCCCCCTTATGAATAATTGGTCTCCATTGCATTGAGTTCCCCCATTAGATGAGGAAATTTCTATTGAATTTGGCCCTGGGTGAGCCACTTGCCTTGGTGCAAGAGCTACCCTACTTTGACGACTCGATAAACGTGGATCCTTTGCTGTCGATTTCTCTTGATCTGTGTGTCCACAATATAATCGTTGAATTCCTGTTGGATGCAGTTGAGGTTCAGCTCTATTGGTGTCATCTGTTATGCTACATCCGAGGTGACCAATAATGGTGGGAAATAAGGACGAAGGAGATCCACATTGAACACTGGGTGCAGGCCAAGGAAAGGAGGAATGTTGAGATAAAAAACATTATTCCCCGTGGCCTTGGTGATGATGTATGGCCCATAATAGAGTCGGTGAAGCTTCCGATGGGGTCCTGTAAGGGGTTCTTTCTGCAAGTGCAACCAAACTTTGTCTCCCACCTGAAACTTATGTGGCAGACGATGTTGATCATGGCATTGTTTGTGCAAGATACCAGATATATAAAATATGCAGAACAGAAACAAAATGCTAGAAATGACAAAATAACAGTAAAATATCCAGCATAATCTTCACAATAC
>SNQJ01S0123179.1:30460-41693 GCA_010110895.2 Picea sitchensis | reverse complement strand
ATCTTCCTTATTCTATTTTATTGAAAGGTCTTATTAATATTGACCTTTATTACATCCGAATACATTGATATACCTATGTGCGGGTTAGGACCTTAACAGTTTGTACTTGTCATTGGACTTCTGTAGGATATCTTGAACCTATTGGCGGATGTGTTGGATCTGCTCAATGAAACGGGTGTCTTTGTCATCTTCAGTTGGAACAGGAGATGATTCGGTCGAGCTGATCGCAAGGGGAAGTGAAACATCTATGGGACCCAATGGTTGGAATCCCAACCCCACCTGAAAGGGGCTGTGGCCGGTTAAACTATGCAGGGATCGATTGTAGCTATGGTGGACATAGGGAAGGCTCTCATCCCATGTGCGAGGGTGCTTTGAATTATACATGCGAAGGATATGCACAACCATTCGATTTATGACTTCGGTTTGTCCATCTGTCTAGGGGTGGAAGGCTATGGATTTGGTTAGCTTGGTGTCCAACAGTGACCAGAGGCTCGACCGAAATGTGCTGAGAAATCGACTATCCCTATCTAAGACAATGGTTTGTGGGAGTCCAAAATGTACCCAGACCTGTTCAAAGAAGATCTTGGTAGTGGCCTCTGCTGTGATGCTCTGCTGTGATGGTAGTGAGCCACTTGCCATGGTGTAGGAGCTACCCTTCTTTGACGACTCGATAAATACGGATCCTTTGTTGTCAAGTTCCCTTGATCTCTGTGTCCACAATCAGATCGTTGGATGCCTATTGGATGTAGTCAGGGTTGATCTCTATTGGTGTTAGTTGTTCTTCTACATCTGAGGTGTCCAATAATGGTGGGAAATAAGGGCGAAGGAGATCCATGTTCAACACTGGGTGCATGCAAATGAAAGGAGGAATGTTGAGCTCAAAAGCATTATCTCCCACAGCCTTGGTGATGGTGTACAACCCATAACGGAGTGGGTGAAGCTTCTGATGGGGTCCTGTAAGGTGTTCTTTCTGCAAGTGCCACCAAAATTTGTCTCCCACCTGAAACTTATGTGGCACCCGATGTTGAGCATGGCACTGTTTGTACTTGTCATTGGACTTCTGTAGGATATCCAGAACCTATTGGTGGATGTGCTAGATCCGCTCAATGAACTAGGTGGATTTTTCAGCTTTAGTTGGAACAGGAGATGAGTTGGCCGAGCTGACTGCAGGGGGAAGTGAAACATCTATGAAACCCAATGGTTGGAATCCCAACCACACCTGAAAGGGGTTGTGGTAGGTTGAGCTATGCAGGGCTCAGTTGTAGATATGGTGGACATAGGGAAGGCTCTCATCCCATGTGTGAGGGTGATTTGAATTATACATACGAAGGATATGCACAACCATTCGATTTACGACTTCGGTTTGGCCATCTGTCTGGGGGTGGAAGGTCATGGATTTGGTTAGCTTGGTGTCCAGCAGTGACCAGAGGCTTGACCAGAATGTGTTGATAAATCAACTATCCCTATCTGAGACAATGGTTTGTGGGAGTCCAAAATGTACCCAGACTTGTTCAAAGAAGATCTTGGCAGTGGCCTCTGTTGTGATGCTCTTCTTGCAGGCAACCAGAATCGCCATCTTAGAAAAGCGGTCAACAACCACAAAAACATAGTCATTTCCCTGCTTGGTGGATGGGAGGCATGACATGTAGTCCATTGATATGGATTCCCATGGCCTGTTAGGAGTAGGAAGAGGGGTGTACAGGGCCTGTTTCATAGTGGTTGGTTTGGAAATAGCCCAGACAATGCAAGACTTGATATGCTTGCTGACCTCCTGTCATAGTTTCGGCTAGTAGAAATGTTTCTGTAACATCACCACTGTCTTTTCGATACCGAAGTGTCGTGCCACCCGATTGTAGTGGGCTTCCCAGATCAGCTTCACTCGCTCACTTGATGGAATACAGATATGGCCCAGATGACACAACAACCCATCCTGAAGATAGAAATTATTGACAACTATGTTTTCACCCAACATTTTGTAGGTGGTGGTAAAGTCTAGGTCTGTCTCATAGAGTTGGGTCCATCCAGAGGTCTCATGGCCACAAGAGTATAGCACCGTGGTGAGTTCTGCGACTGGTGGTCTGCTGAGGCAATCAACGAAGTGATTGGCGCTTCCTATTTTATACTTGATGTTGAGGTGGAATTGTTGCAAGTATGTGGACCACTTTTGATGGCGGTCATTCTGCAATTTTCTTTCTGTCTGCATAAACTACAGTGGCTTATGATCGATGTGGATGAATGTATCCTTCCAAAGAATGTAATGTCTCCACTGGCAGTATAACTACACAATGGATTACATTTATTTTTCGTAAGTAGGGTACTTACATACATCATCAGATAGTGTCTCACTATGATAGGCCACGGGTTGACCGTGTTGAGTGAGAACTATCCATCGCGTCACTTGTTGGTAGCCGCCAAAGGATTTGCGTGAAACTATCCATCATCTTATTCCTCTGTTGCATGAGGGATTCCTCAATCAACAATTTGAAAGGATCTCATGTCCCTTCATCTTTATTTTCTCCTACCATGAGAGGTTGCTTGGGCGTGCAAGAGATTTTTCCTCAAGATAAACAAGCTCAAGACCCAACTCTTTGTACTCTGACCTCGTTGGGGACATGCATTAAGACGACAAGGAGTAGACCGCTCTGATACCACTGATCCATATTTTATGAGTAGAATGAAATGAATGCATATTATTAACAGATTATTAACACAAAATAACAGAGATACAGTAAAACTGATTTTCTATTCAATAATGAAATAAGATGAAACTGTAAAATGCAGCGGAAACAAGCTTGCTGGAATGGTGGTGGCTTATCTCTGAGAAGAGATGTGACGGATGTGCTCATTCGAAAGAAGATCATTACAATGAGGCTTTGAAGGCCTTTTAAAATAAATAGGAATTAAAAAATCTCTAGACATCCAAAATCCTAACCCTAGGAGATGAGGCACCAAAAGTCATGTGGGCCCTGTTTGGGTAAGTTAGTACATTAACTTCCCGGGGTCGTAACTTTTGCATACGATCTCCATTTTAGGCGAATGATAACCCATTGGATAGGTATCACTGAGGAGATTAATTTTTGGACCTCAATGATGCCATAAGATATCATTGAGAATCTCTATCCTCAAAAACCTTCATTTAGGCCCTCAAAATGGCCCCGTAAGTGAAAACTGCTAAAAATAGTAAATTGCCAAAAAACTGTTTTGAGCAAGTTGGAAAAGGTGGGTGGCCACCGATATCCATATGGATAAATCCTCCCTCCTTAGGAAGAAATGGTCTCCATTACGTTTATTTCACCCATAATATGAGGAAATTTCTATTGAATTTGGCCCTGGGTGAGCCACTTGCCTTGGTGCAAGAGCTACCCTACTTTGACGACTCGATAAAGGTGGATCCTTTGCTGTCGATTTCCCTTGATCTGTGTGTCCACAATATAATCATTGAATTCCTGTTGGATGCAGTTGAGGTTGAGCTCTATTGGTGTCATCTGTTCTGCTACATCTGAGGTGACCAATAATGGTGGGAAATAAGGACGAAGGAGATCCACATTGAACACTGGGTGCAAGCCAAGGAAAGGAGGAATGTTGAGCTCAAAAACATTATTCCCCATGGCCTTGGTGATGATTTACAGCCCATAAAAGAGTCGGGGAAGCTTCCGATGGGGTCCTGTAAGGGGTTCTTTCTGCAAGTGCAGCCAAACTTTGTCTCCCACCTGAAACTTATGTGGCGGACGATGTTGATCATGGCATTGTTTGTACTTGTCATTGGACTTCTGTAGGATATCTTGAACCTATTGGCGGATGTGCTGGATCTTCTCAATGAAACGGGTGTCTTTGTCATCTTCAGTTGGAACAGGAGATGAGTCAGTCGAGCTTATCGCAAGGGGAAGTGCAACATCTATGGGACCCAATGGTTGGAATCCCAACCCCACCTGAAAGGGGCTGTGGCCGGTTAAACTATGCAGGGATCGATTGTAGCTATGGTGGACATAGGGAAGGCTCTCATCCCATGTGCGAGGGTGCTTTGAATTATGCATGCGAAGGATATGCACAACCATTCGATTTACGACTTCGGTTTGGCCATCTGTCTAGGGGTGGAAGGCTGTGGATTTGGTTAGCTTGGTGTCCAGCAGTGACCAGAGGCTTGACCGGAATGTGATGAGAAATCAACTATCCCTATCTAAGACAATGGTTTGTGGGAGTCCAAAATGTACCCAGACCTGTTCGAAGAAGATCTTGGTAGTGGCCTCTACTGTGATGCTCTTCTTCCAGGCAAAAGGAATCACCATCTTAGAAAAGCGGTCAACAACCACAAAAACACAGTCATTTCCTAGATTGGTGGATGGGAGGCCCGACATGTAGTCCATTGATATGAATTCACATGGACTGTCAAGAGTAGGAAGAGGGTTGTATAGGCCTTGTATCATAGTGGTTGGTTTGGCAATAACACAGGCAGTGCAAGACCTGATATACTTGCTGACCTCCTATCGGAGTTTCAACCAGTAGAAAAGTTTCTATAGCATCGCCACTGTCTTTTCAACGTAGAAGTGTCATGCCACCCAACTGTAGTGGGATTCCTATATCAACTTCGCTCACTCACTTGATGGAACATAGATATGGCCTAGACAACACAACAACCCATATTGCAGATAGAAATTATCGACAACTATGTTTGCACCCAACATTTGGTAGGTGGTGATGAAGTTTGGTTCTGTCTCATAGAGTTGGGGCTATCCAGAGGTCTCATTGCCACAAGATTCTAGCACCATGGTGAGTTCCGCGACTGGTGGTCTACTGAGGAAATCAATGATGCCATTGGTGCTATCTATTTTATACTTGATGTTGAGGTGGAATTGTTGCAAGTATGTGGACCACTTTTGATGGAGATCATTCTGCAATTTTCCTTGTGTCTACATAAACTGCAGTGGATTAATATCAGTGTGGATGACTATCTCCTTCCCAAGAATGTAATATCTCCACTGGAGGCAGGCTTTCACAATGGAGTACATTTATTTGTCATAAGTAGGGTACTTAAGAACAACATCGGATAGTGTCTCACTGCGATAGGACATGGGGTGGTCGTGTTGAGTGAGAACGATGCCCACAGCATAGTCTGAAGCATCTGTCTCGATCTCAAAGGGATGTTGCAGGTCTAGTAGTGAAAGTATTGAGGATGAGCACAAGTGCTACTTCAAATCATCGAACGCTTGTTGTTGGGACCATCCCCACACAAATTTTTCCTTACCACCACCCCTGGTGATTTGGTTGAGGGCCCATGCAATATAGGAGAATCCCAACACAAACCTGTGGTAGAAATTGGCAAGGCCCAAGAAGCTCTGAAGCTCAGTGAGTGTGGTTGGGGCTGGCCAGTCATGGATGACTTGGATCTTGGTTGGATCCACATGTACACCATGATGATCATTGATGTAGCCTAGGTAATGGACCCCGTCCATCCCGAAGGAGCATTTTTCCAAGTTGGCGTATAGCTTGTGCTACTACAGGGTGTGTAGAACTTGTTGAATATGTTGCAAGTGTTCGGCCCAAGTCTTGTTGTAAATGAGTATATCATCCAAATACACTACTACAAAATTATTGATGAATGGTCATAGGATATCATCCATCATCCTCATGAAAGTGGCCAGAGCATTTTTCAAACCAAAGGGAATGACCAACCATTCAAAAAGGCCTTCCTTTGACTTGAAGGCTATCTTCCATACATTTGTCTATTCTATCAGGACCTGATGGTAGCCAGACTTCAGATCAATCTTACTAAAGTATTTATCCCCTGTGAGTTGATCAAGGAGGTCTACAATTTGAGGAATCGGGTATCGATTTCTGACTGTGATTTTATTCCAAGCCCGTTATTCAATGCAAATTCGTCAGGTTCCATCTTTCTTTTGTACCAACACGATTGGGCTCCCGCAAGGTGATGAGTTGGGATGGATGTGCCCCTTGTGGAGAAGTTCTTGGATTTGTCACTTGATCTCCTCATTCTCTAACAGAAAGTGACGATAGACTGACCCGTTGGGTAGCAGTGCACCGGTGGTCAGATCGATGGGGTGTTTGACCTAAAAGTGGAGAGGTACCTCTGTAGGTGAGGAGAAGATATCTAAGTATTCTTCCACGACCTTATCTACTTACTTCTATTGTTTGGAGAGGTCGGTCGTAGAGACCCTGGATGTGGTTGTGATCTTTCACTTGTTCTAAGAGTGAATCATGAAGAAGATAAACTTCCCCGTTTGAGAGATGACCTTCCTGCATTTCTTAGCAGAGATCGAGGAAATAGCACTAGGTGGGACTGCCTCAGGTATCCTGTACAATTTCTTGTTCAAAGTAATAATAACACTACGATGCCTAGACTCATATACAACATGACATTTTCATAAATAAGTTTGACCCAAACGAACATCACAAACTTTGAGAGGAGAAACATCACACAATACCTCATCTTTGAAAATATTGATGTTGTATGGAAATCGACATTGTTGGTTGATGCAGAGATCACTTCCTTGGCAGAGCCATCCAATGGTGTAGGGTTGTGGGTGAGGCATTGTGGGAAGGGACAACCGCTTGACAACCTCTACAGAGATGAGGTTCTTCTGTCTAACGCTATCAACGATGAAGTGTAGCGGGGTTCCTTTTATCCACATTTGCGAATGGAAGAGGCACTCTCCTTCTTCTGGCTCGTCTGGTTCACTAGGCTGGAGCTTGGTGGTAGCAACGGTTACACTGGGTTTTGTGTCAATGATTCATATTCCCCTTTCTGGTCTGGTATCAAAGTCAGACTCCGCATCTTATTTAGAGGATTTCACTTCGTCCACCAATTACTACTTTGAGCGACAATCAACAGTGTTGTGCCAAGGGCTCTTATGGAAGTCGCACCACTTCCCATTATCATTATTTGTCTTTCCAGTGTCCTTCTTTGCTTGTGGCTTGGACTGGTTGTCCTGATACTGTCCATATTTTCTCTATCCTTTGTTCTATGGGTTGGGGCCACCCCTTCCTTGCTTTTGTTGTGAGGGGTTCCCAAGCCCAAATTGTCACATCTTTTGTTTGAGCTTCTACTCGATTTTGACGGCATATAGGTAGGTTGCACCCAAGGATGAGATGACTAGAAATTTCATTTTGGTCTGGATGTATCTATGAAGAGCACCGTGATACTTGAGCACCAGATGTCTCTCTGAATATTTGATACCCATCTTGGTGCGTAAGGTATGGAAGCTATTTGTGAAATCTAGCACTGCTTGGTCTCTTTCTTGTCGCAGTGTGGTCCATTTGGTATATAAGTCATCATAACTTCCGAAAGGGTATTATTGTTCCTTAATAGCATCCCTGAAGGAATCCCGGGTGGCTATGACTGTGAATAATGAGAGTTCCTCTGTTTCCTTTTGCTCACAGAATGTTTCCCACCAATCTTTGACATGGGGGATGGCTTTGAGGAGTGCAAAAGTAATCTTTTCTCTATTTGTGAAGTTATGGATAGAAAAATACCCTTCTAGCAGATTCAACCACTTGTCTACAGCATCTATGTCTATATAACCTTCAAATATAGGAATATCGAAGTTAATTTGTACCTTGACGGGGTTGGCACCTCCGCTCGAAGAATATGCGTCGCCTGTTGGTAGTCATCGAAGGATTTGCGCAAAACTATCC
Source organism: Picea sitchensis (assembly GCA_010110895.2). Taxonomy (NCBI): domain Eukaryota; kingdom Viridiplantae; phylum Streptophyta; class Pinopsida; order Pinales; family Pinaceae; genus Picea; species Picea sitchensis. The sequence goes on along the minus strand of SNQJ01S0123179.1, from coordinate 34,043 downwards.
ATCATCTCGTTCCTCTGTTGCGTGAGGGCTTCCTCAATCAATAGTTTGAAAGGATCTCCTATCCCATCATATTTATTTTATCCTGCCATGAGAGGTCGCTTGGGCATGCGAGAGATTCTTTCTTCAAGAGAAACAAGTTCAAGACCCAACTCTTTGTACTCTGACCTCGTTGGGGACATGCATTATGATGACAAGGAGCAGACAACTCTGATACCATTGATCCGGATTTTACGAGGAGAAAAAAATGAATGCATATTATTAACAGATTCTTCAAAAAATAATAGAGATACAGTAAAATTGGTTTTCTATTCAATAATGAAATAAGCTGAAACTGTAAAATGCAGCGGAAACAAGCTTACTGGAATGGCGGAAGCTTATCTTTGAGAAGAGATGTGATGGTTGTGCTCACTCGCAAGAAGATCATTACAATGAGCCTCTGAAGGAATTTTACAATAAACAGGAATTCAAAAAACCCTAGACATCCAAAAACCTAACCCTAGGAGATGAAGCGCCAAAAGTCATGTGGGCCCCGTTTGGGTAAGTTAGTACATTAACTTCCCAGGGTTGTAACTTTTGCATACGAGCTACGTTTTAGGAGAATGATAGCCCGTTGGAAAGGTATCATCAAGGATATTAATTTTGGGGCCTTAAAAATTATGTAGGAAATAATTTAGAAGCTCGATCCTGGAAAACCCTCATTTAGGCCCTCAAAATGGCCCCAAAAGTGAAAACTACTAAAAATAGTAAATTGCCAAAATTGCAAAAAAATTGTTTTGAGCCAGTTGGAAAAGGTGGGTGGCCATCGATATCCATATGGATCAATCCTCCCTCCTTAGGAAGAAATGGACTCCATTGCGTTGAGTTCCCCCATCATATGAGGAAATTTCTGTTGAATTTGGCCTCGGGTGAGCCACTTGTCTTAGTGCAGGAGCTACCTTGCTTTGACGACTCGATAAAGTTGGATCCTTTGTTGTTGAGTTCCCTTGATTTGTATGTCCACAATATGATCATTGGATGCATGTTGGATGCAGTCAGGGTTGATCTCTTTTGGTGTCAGTTGTTCTGCTACATCTGAGGTGTCCAATAATGGTGGGAAATAAGGGCGAAGGAGATCCACGTTGAACACTGGGTGCAGGCCAAGGAAAGGAGGAATGTTGAGCTCAAAATCATGAACCCCCACAACATTGGTGATGGTGTATGTCCCATAACAGAGTGGGCGAATCTTTCGATGGGGTCCTATAAGGCGTTCTTTCTGCAAGTGCAACCAAACTTTGTCTCCCACCTGAAACTTATGTGGCACACGATGTTGATCATGACATTGCTTGTACTTGTCATTGGACTTCTGTAGGATATCCTGAACCTGTTGGAAGATGTGCTAGATCTGATTAATGAACCAGGTGGCTTTGTCAGCTTCATTTGGAACAGGAGATGAGTCGATCGAGCTGACCGCAAGGGGAAGTGCAACATCTATGGGACCCAATGGTTGGAATCCCAACCCCACCTGAAAGGGGTTGTGGTCGGTTGAGTTATGCAGGGATAGGTTGTAGATATGATAGACATAACAAAGGCTCTCATCCCATGTGTGAGGGTGATTTTAATTATACATGCGAAGGATATGCATAACCATTCGATTTATGACTTCGGTTTGGCCATCTGTCCGTGGGTGGAAGGTCGTGGATTTGGTTAGCTTGGTGTCTAGTAGTGACCAGAGGCTCGACCAAAATGTGTTGTGAAATCGAATATCCCTATATGAGACAATGTTTTGTGGGAGTCCAAAATGTACCCAGACCCATTCAAAGAAGATCTTGGCAGTGGCCTCTGCTGTGATGCTCTTCTTCCAGGCAACCAGAATCGCCATCTTAGAAAAGTGGTCAACAACCACAAAAGCACAGTCATTTCCCCGCTTGGTGGATGGGAGGCCTGAAATGTAGTCCATTGAGATGTATTCCCATGGCCTATCTAAAGTAGGAATAAGGGTGTACAGGCCTTGTTTCTTAGTGGTTGGTTTGGCAATAGTGTAGGCAGTGCAAGACCTGATATACTTGTTGACCTCCTGTCATAGTTTCGGCCAGTAGAAATTTTTCTGTAGCATCACCACTATCTTTGCAACACCGAATTTTCATGCCACCTGATTGTAGTGGGCTTCCCAGATCAGCTTCGCTTGCTTGCTTGATGGAACACATATATGGCCTAGACAACACAACAACCCATCCTGAAGATAGAAATTATCGACAACTATTTTTGCACCCAAAATTTGGTAGGTGGTGGCGAAGTCTGTGTCTATCTCATTGAGTTGGGGCCATCCATAGGTCTCATGGCTGCAAGAGTCTAGCATATTGCTGATTTCTATGAATGGTGGCCTACTGAGGAAATCAATGACGTGATTGGTTCTTCCTGTTTTATACTTGATGTTGAGGTGGAATTGTTGCAAGTATGTGGACCACTTTTGATGGTGGTCATTCTGCAATTTTCCTTATGTCTGCATAAACTGCAGTGGCTTATGATCAGTTTGGATGACTGTATCCTTCCCAAGAATGTAATGTCTCCACTTGCGGCAGGCTTGCACAATGGAGTACATTTCTTTGTCATAATTAGGCTACTTACAGACAGCATCGGATAGTGTCTCACATACTTGCAGCAATTCCACCTCAACTTCATTCAATAGGTGGATGTCCAAGGAATTTGGTGTGAATATGACTTTATTTTCGATGTCATAATTCATCATCTGATACATGGAGAGAAGGTTGACAGAAAGATTGGGAACATGCAACACATTTCGAAGCTTCCGTTGGTGAGTTCAATCCTTCCTTTTCCGGTGACTTCGACAGAAGAATTTTCCTCCATTAGAATAGGAGGACCTTTGCATGAATCCAATGAAGAATAGACTGCTTCTGAGGTAGCCATGTGATGTGATGCTCCTAAATATACGATCCAAGCATCGGGAGAGGAGTTGATTGCAATCAAGGCATGGCTAGAATTTCCTTTCTTGTAATTCAAATCTTCTACCTTCTTCTTCTTTACACCCTCGGGGATGCGATCTCCAATGTTGTTTTTCTGAAGTATTTGAGATATCATATATATTTGTTTTTGCATGCATGCAGATTCTAGATGGAATCCTTTGTGACGGTACGTGCATTTCTCTCCTTGTCTTCCCTCTTCTCGTTTGGATCCAGAGGCATCGGTGAAGGGTTTTGTGTACCCTTCCTTCTTCGAATGTGCATGAGATTTCCATTTATATTTATCTTTAGATTTCTGATATTTGTGGCTGCCATCATGCACAGTGAGTGCATGCACCCTTGGGCCTTTGATTGTGCCCATGTTTATGAGCTTGGTTTTCTCTTGCGTTAAGGATTCGATAAAGTCCTCAAGAGAAGGAATCTTCCAGGTGGCTCCAGAGGTGAATCTAATAGTATGGAATGTAGATATGAATACATATAATTCAAGACCAATATTTCAAATAATGGTAAGAACCATTTGTTTCTCCTCCTTCGATTTATCAACCCCGCAAGCTTTGAGTTGTGACAGTAAATCCTTAAATTTTGTAAAGAAATCTTGGATATTCTCGAAGCTTTTTGGATCCAAT
>SNQJ01S0123179.1:0-27098 GCA_010110895.2 Picea sitchensis | reverse complement strand
ATCATAAGGTCACAGATATGATGGTACAATTTATTTTATGTTTTTTTCCCCTAGAAGGAAACCCTATTTTATGAGGGAATTGTATTGCGGTCGTGTATTATCACGAATATTGTATTCTGAGAGAAGAGATTGTGAGAGAAAGAAGAGGAAGTTATAGCGGGTGTGTTGTGGGTTGTATCCTTTCATTTTGTTGGATAATGAAAGTGAAGGACCTGGCAATTTCTCTGGTGGATGTATCCCACATTGGGTGAACCACGTATATCTATGTCTCTATTGTATTGTGTATCTTCTTTGTTTTATTTCCGCATTTTTTTTATTTTATTTTTCCGCGATCCTGTTTTTCTAACATATATTGTTGCATTGCATTCTTAACCCCTTGCAAGTCATCTTTGGGAGGATATCTGTGATCTAAGAGGTGAAAACAAGAAAAAAAGGTCTACATCAACCATAAGGATTCAAGGTTCTCTTCTTAACCTTCTCTTCTCTTTTTCTCTTATCACTTAGTCTAGATTGTTTTGGGGTATATTAGAGATAAGTCAGTCTTTTAAGGGAGTTATCACTCTTTCTATTCCTTAGACCCAGTTTAGGGGGAATTTCCCCATAGAACCTGGGAGCAAATGATCTTCTTTGTGATGTAGTTCTTATGAATTCATGTCTCATTTGATCACAATATTCTCTTCATTTGTTTCCTTCACAATGATTGAAGGTTATTTGATATCTAGGGATAAAAGGTCTTCTTTGAGATATGTCTCATCCGTATTCATTCCTCTTTGACTCTTGTTGACCATGATTCCTTCCTTTCATAATGTCTACATAATTATTATTCTTCTCTTCATTCTTCCTTTCGAGTAACCTGAAACACTTCTCTTCAATTTTCATTACTGGTTGTATGGAGCTTCCTTTCTCTTCTATGTTCTTGATGGGATTGGTATTTGCATGTTCTTTACATGAGGTCTCACCAATGTATCCAAGACCTATTTTATTCAATGGTGACCATTGACAGTTGATGATGTCTTCTAGTACCTTATATCTCTTCAAAATCTTGTTAATATTGTCCACTTCAACCCTTAAAGTAACAAATTCTTCTTAAAGCTTCTCACAATCTTATTCCTTCTTCATCATCTAGATTCTCATCATTTCTTTTGGTCTATTTGCTTCTTCAATTTGGATCTTCAAGGAGATGATTTCTTCTTCAAGTCTTATTTATTTTTGACTAAATTATGCTTCAAGATTGTTTAAGACCTCATATTTTTCTTTAAGATCACATGTCAAAAACATTTCTCTCTTATCTTCTTCCTTTCTTTGTGATACGATTTTTTCCTCCAAAAATTGTTTATCTTTCAAATAATCCTTGAGAGTTTCTTCAATTACTTTTGATTCTTCCAGATGAGCTTTTAGATTTATGATAACCTTCTTGAATTCTTTAGAAACTTCATTTAGCTTGATCAATTATTCCATGTGAAACTTCTTTTCCCTCCTTTATTTTATTAGCTCACTTAAAGTTATGATTAGTTCATCCTCAAAATCCATAATGCCCTCTTCATAATATTCTTCATATGAATCTGTTTGACACAATGAGCATATTTATTCTCGTTTTATCCATGTATATTCTTTAGCATGATCTATATTTGTGATGCTATGAAATCCATTGAAATAGAGATTATGTAGCTTATCCCAAAGTTCTTTGGTTGATGAAAAGTTTCCCACTTTGTCTTTTATCAGATCAGGTAATCCTTATAGGACGAAATCCATTGCTATTTTTATTTTCTTTTTAATTCCTTTGTGGTTGCAGACTTTGGTTTCTTTGAAGTTGTGTATCTTGTAACAACTAATTTCCAAAAATAAAATACTTGTGCCTATAAAAAAATTCATCTGTATATTCCACATCTCATAATGTTGACCATCCTGACCATCAAATATTGGAATTCCATTTTTTTGTATTTGTTATCCATGATCTACCTTCCAGTGGTTAGGATGATTCTTGAAGGACCTGATCTGATACCAATTGTTGGAATATTCACCAATACTGAGATGGGGGGATGAATACGTATTGATCACTTGTTACCACTTTTAATCATAACATTAACTTATCAATGATTCCATTCACTTATGATTAGATTTAAACATATCATAAACATATAACCATAAACAATGCATTACATCATACACATATACATAGTACAAAAGTATTTTATGTAGAAACCAAAATGGGAGAAAAAAACATAATTCTTCCTTATATATTGAATATTACATTCATAGAAAGAACCAACATCCAAATTTCTCCAACACTAACTAGAAGGAGGATCCAACCCCCTGTTTACAGGTTCTAACCTAAAGGAATCCTCAACTCCATGAATTCTCTAGCTCCAACTGGAAGGAGCCTATGACCCCCTAATTTACAGGATCCAACCTGCAGGAAGCTCCAAATCCCTATGTTCTCTATCTCCAACCGAAAGGAGGCTACGACCCCCTGATTTACAGGCTCCAACCTGAAGGAAGATCCTACTCCCTGTGTTCTCCAGCCTCAATCAGAAGGAGGCTACAACCCCCTTTCCTTTTTCCTTGAAATATAAGTGTAGAATCAACCTATCAATGATGCTATCACTGATACATAATCATCAACATCATCATCAAACTATCAATGTTGCTATCACTGATACATAATCATCAACATCATCATCAACCTATCATTATTGTTATCGCATAATCTGTACTTTCCCCAAAGCCTAATGAAAGTGGGAAGAGATTGGGATAACACGGGGGTAATATTGTCACTATCACCTCAACATGCTACCCCTTTCTATTTAGGATGAGGAAAAAACCACTCTAAGGGAGAGGTCCCAAGACCTAGGGGGTTTGAGGAAGGAAAAAGGACAAGATAAACTACCCCTCTCTCTCTAGGTCACTCAAATTAGGTTGAATCACTAAGTCATGTCTTGAAGGATGAAGCGAAGATGAAGTAAAATGTGCATTCCCTTAACCAAGACAACAACAAATGTTATGGCAGTTTACAAGCAACTAATGATAGTGGTGCTTCAACAAGACAATAAAATTGTAACAAAATGCTAGTAAACAAGTGTATGCAACAAATATTAAATGTATAACAACATTAAATAGAGTGATGACAACTGCAATATATTCCAGAAAATGCATTTGTAAAGACAACATAATGAAAAGTTTGAACACTTAAATGATAATTCTATGTCTTATGCAAATTTTGAATTAATTTAGCTAGAAAATGAACTTTGACAAGATGCCTAAGATGATTATAACAACAGTTGTAACAACAACAAGATAAAAATGTGACAATGGAAATATACCCTTCGTAAAATGTATTAAATGGCAATAAGATGTCACACTTTAACCTTTGATTGATAGTACTATGTCATACACAAATTCTGGAAAGGTCCAACTAGCAAATAAGCTTGAAAGGGCTGCTAAAGGATGGTTGTAACAAGAGTAATAATAACATTAAATAAGGTCGGTATCCTAAACTAATTTAGTCTTAGTTGTAGTTAGCAAAAGGAGAAAGGTTTAAGGTTTGAGTGTTGGTTGATCTCTCAACAAGGAGGAGGTGAAGACTAGTACCTTTATGGGTCTATGGAGTCAAGAGTCAACAACATTTACTTGGAGCAAACAACAACAATGATTATACTAATCTAAATAAGGATGGACTTAGAGAGAGTAACACCTTAAGTCTCTCTAGAATCCAAACTTTGAGAAGGTGAGGTGACTAGGGTGTAGGATCTTCTAGGCCCAAGCTCCTCCTTCTCCTTAGACTTATTAAGAATTATATTTTAATGCAACATAATTGATCAAGGATTCTAAAGTGCTAGCACTTTAGGTCTTTAGGAGCTTGACAATGTAAAAAACCTTTAGAAAAGACTAGCAAATATAGAGAAAATAAGTAACACCTTAAGTTCTTCACTCCTAGGATTTACTAAGCATGCAATTTCACAATATTTATCATGAGAAAGAAAACATACAATAACCATTCAAATGAAATGACAAAATTCAGATTTGCTTACTTCACCAAGAATAATCGTACCATAAAACCCTAGATTTTTAAATGAATTCACCAAAAATGATCCAAGATGCATCCAAAATAGCCTCCAAGCAAAATTGTCTTTATAATTGTAGCCAACAACCCTAAGAGGGAGCCAATTTATGCAATATTATTGTGAAGAATACTTTGGATCCAAGATGGAGATCGTAATGGCCTTTGGGCTTAAACCATTGTTGTATCCATTTTACCAACTTGCCTTCAAAGGGCCATAGCCCTAGAAATTTCCCAACTAAGGCGTAGTCTCGCATGTATTGCTTCTGTTCTTCTATCCTGGGTGTGCTTATGACATACTTCAGTGCTTGCGGCGCTTGAGGAATACATTTCCAGGTAACCAAGGTCACACTTCACTTGTTGGAGCTTTCCATGAATCTATGTCTATTTCCTTGTCCTTGAATGTGCCCTCAAAGAGGAGCTGGGAGCGTAGATCTGGCAGTGGTTCAAAGGTTGGGCACCTAGAACCCCCTGTGTTTCCAATGCGTCGTCACTTGACTGTAGAAGGTGCCTCACGACCCTCCCTCGCTGGGAATCATTGAGCCCCTCCACGAGCGGCCAAGTGCACCAAAGTTGAAGCAACCCTAACCCTAACCCTAGCGCACTTTGTTCTATTGACATCAACTTCATCTTCTTTCTACTATTATGTAATATGAAAGGTCGATCATATTTCTTCCATCACCATTCCACCAGATTATTAATTCCTTTAAATAATTGCGTGTGAGATGCTATATAGAAGTTCATGGTTCAAAAATAGGAATGCACGATAACCATGAATCATGTTCAATTGTTTTGGTTCACTGCAAGTCGTACAAACATATTCCATGCCATTATGTGTGCTTCCCCTCACCACGTCTTCATGGACTGATTTGTAGCCATTATCATATGGTCACGAGAGGGCATCAATGCTCGTTAATTATTAATTGAAAGAGATTTGTTTTTTTAAACGAAAGAACAATCGCCATCAATATCCCATAAAACACAACACAAGGATTTTCAATAACTAAAAGTTTGAATCCTGTAGACGGTTGAGCACTTAATAAAATCACCAAAGTAATAGCGCTTCTCATATATTTGTAACTGAGGAATCTACAGATTTATAACAAGTTTACAATGATAGAATCGAAAAGAACAATAGATTTGCATTAAGATGGTATAAATTTGCAACTCTATGATGATTTTCGATATGAGATGGTCAAATAAGACAGAAGAAATAGAGTTGCATTTTCCATTAAAGTAAAGGCGTCATTTTATTAAACATTAATTATTAAATTGTATCATTACTTTATTATTAATTTAATAAATACTTATTATTTATTTTTCTAATTTTAATATATTTAATTATTTTATAATAAAATTTAGTATTGAAGATCTTTTAATAAAATCAAATTTCCATTTATATAAATATAGATATTTTAAAACTATCAAAATAATAAACATTTTATATAAAATATCTATTATTATTATTATAGTTAATACTTTGTATAAAATGTTTATTGTTTTGATAGTTTTAAAATATCAATATTTAAATAAATGAAAATTTAATTTTATTAAAAGATAAGAAAACTTTAAGTTTTTTGCTTCAATATGGGTATTATTGTTAATAGTTATAAGATTAAAGTCATGATTATTAAATCCAATAAAATCACTTTTGATACCTTAGTATATGACAACAACAACTTGGAGGAAGTGACTTCATCCAAATATTTTGGAATTGATATTCACCACAAGCTCAACTAGAATTATAGCATTGAGAAAATGATTATTGGTGGATGGAAAACTTATTATGGGCTTGAAAAAAATTGTAATTCAATCGATATTTGGATTTGGAATAAGAAGAAACTCCTCTTTGAGACTCTTGTTACACCTGCTATTTTTTATGGATGTGAAGACTCGAGTTGTCTCATGAATCTTGGAGAAAGATAGAGAAAATACAAAATAATTTTATAAACTATAATCTTAAAATTAAAGGAAATACGCCCTATCACATCCTCCTCTTAGAAACAAGCCTCTACCCCATTGAGAGCATGGCTATGACTAGATACCTAATGTATAAGAACAAGTTAAACAACATGGAAGACAATAGGCTTCCTAAATTTGCTTCAAAATCGAGTTGTAACCACCATCGAATCAAACGAGAATGGCTTAAAGATGCCCAGTCTTGGCTAAACTATTGGGGAATCATGGAAAACACCATTTTTCTATTGGAGAATCATGGAAGACACCATTTTGCAGAATAAAGATATTATTAAAAATATCATCAAATCAAAATTTAACAAGAAAATGTGGTGTGATAAAGAGTTAGAGGAAAAAAGAAAGTTAAGGTATTATAAGGATGTAATCAACCATAATCTAGAAGATCAAAATTATCTATCGTTTGTTATGAGTGTAAAGAAAAAAAATAAGCATTGCTAAGATAAGAACAAATTCTCACGAGCTCCATAGTGAAATTGGGCATTGGTCAATTCCTAAAATGCCATGGGATGAAAGAGTGTGTCACCTTTGTGACATTGAGAAGGTTGAAGATGAAAACCACTTTCTATTAGATTTTCCAGCCTATACCCAGATTAGATCTCATTTTCAAAATATTTGTCACACTACCAACCTTCCTAACCTCTTAACTCAACAAAACTATGGTGATCTTGGAAAACTTCTCTTAATGCTTTTCGAGCATAGAAAAAATATTCTAAAGAATTGCAATTAATCGCTTACCCTCTTAAGGTTTGATAAACCAATTCGATCTTAGTAGACGTTCATCATCATCATCATCATCATCATCATCATCATCATCATCATCATCATCATCATCATCATCATCATCATCATCATCATCATCATCATCATCATCATCATCATCATCATCATCATCAATGTATATATATTGAACATTTATTTTCATAATGTTGGTGTTTATTATTATTTTATATCTATTATTAATTCAAATTTAAATACGTGTGGATATGGAAATGAAAATCCTAAGACACTTATATCTCCACCTTAATCAATGAAGAATACGAAGTTAAAGAATATGAAGTTAGATAAAATGAGAGATATAAATTTATTGTAATTAATATTTCCAAAATTATTATGAAGTTGGATGAAATGAGAACTGTAAATTTATTCTAACCAATATTTCCAAAATAAGCATAACTAATAATTATTCATTATAACTAAATAATGCATTTTTATCAATATAATTTATTTATTCATTTATTTTAATTAATATAAATCCATTTTATCTACATAGAAAACTAAAAAATAAAAACATCTAAAATTTCACTTTGAAATGTTATAAAATTATTTATTTCTTTAATAAAAAATTAAAATTAACATAGAATTATTATTACCTATATAAATTCAAAATAAGAAAAAATAGATCTATATCTACACTCTCTTACTCGCAATGAATTTTGGTACAAAGTTAATAAAAATTAAAAAATTAAAAAATACCTCTTAATTAATTCTCATTCTCATTAGATCGAAAAAAAGAAGAAAAAAGGTGAATAATTATTTATAAAAAAATTAATAAAACAAAAGGATATTTTGAATATTTTTACAAAGTTTCAAAAATGAAATGGTGATACCAAACACACAATTGCATGATAACATAAAAAGAGTTATTTCCAAACTTACTATGTATTTTCAAAAACTGCAAGAACCACATTTAAGTAAAAAGTGGTTGATATAAAAAACTTATTCTTGGTTCACTATGGTAATGTGTCAAACACAAACCAAAATTTCATTCGATGAACATACCCCAACGTTGCAATATTTATTGAATATAGTAACATCACAATGTGATGAACACAAATTGACGTTGCAATCTAACAAACATAGGCATGTCATCGCAGTGTGGATAGTAGCATCGCAAGGTGTCACACGTCATCTTTTCATCTCGATGTGATGAACATTTCCTCATGTTCCAATGTGACGCACATATCTCGACGTTGCAATGTGAAAAATGTTTTCAAACATTGCAATGTGTTTAACATAGTAACATTGCAATCTACCAAACATATTAACATCATAATGTGATGAACATATACATACATCGCAATTTGATGAACATATACACTAATCACAATGTGAAGAACATAGCACTATCATCGCAATCTGACAAACATAGGCCTCTCGTTGCAATGTGAAGAACATAAATGAACATCGCAATGTGACAAACATTGCCTTGTTGTTGCAAAGTGAAGAACATATCCTCATGTTTAATGTGACGCACATATCCTGACGTCGGATTGTGACAGACCTTTCCAAACGTTGCAATGGGACGAACATTCCTCGACGACTCATTGTGATGAACATTTCCCAATATTACAATATTTCTACTATCTCCCGACATCGTAATGTGACAAACGTTTCCAAACATTTCAATGTCACAAACCTTGCCCATTTTGACTAAATATAGCAATTTCCGTACACGAACCTAGAAATGGGATGTTGATGACCAAACCTCAGTATGTGATGAAATTTTTCGTTCGTCACCTTGTGACGAACATTTCCCAATGTCGCAATGTGACAAACATTCCCACTTCTTGGCATTGTCCCAATCACTTACCGACGTTACAATGTGTCGTATGTTTCCCAACATCTCATTGTGTTGAACATTTTCAAACATTGCATTGTGGTGAACATTTCCGGACATCACAATGTGACGAACATGTCTCAATGTTGTATTGTGATGAATATTTCCCAACGTGGCATTATGGAAAAAAAATTCTAACATCGCAATGTGACGAACATGTCTCAATGTTGCATTTTGGTGAACATTTCTCAACATCACAATGTGAAAAATATTTCCCAATGTTGCATTTTGATGAACATTTCCCAACATCGCAATGTCACAAACATTTTCCAACATCACAATGTCATGAACATTTCCCAACGTCGCATTGTCATGAACATGTCCCAACATTGCAATGTGACGAACATGTCCCAATGTCGCATTGTGATGAACATTTCCCAACATGGCATTATGACGAACATTTCTTGACATTGCAATGTGACGAACATGTTCAAATATTTCATCCTGATGAACATCTCCCAACATTGCAATGTGATGAATATTTTCCAACGTTGCATTGTGACGAACATTTACCAACGTCGCAATGTCACGAACATGTCCCAATGTTTCATTCTGATGAACATGTCCCAATGTTTCATTCTGATGAACATCTCCCAACATTGCAATGTGATGAATATTTCCCAACGTCGCATTGTGACAAACATTTCCCAATGTCGCAATGTCACGAACATTTCCCAACACCGTAATGTCACAAACATTTCCCAACATCGCATTGTCACAAACATTTCTTGACGTTGTAATGTGATGAACATGTCCCAATGTCGCATTGTGAAGAACATTTCCCAACATCGCAATGTGACGAATATTTCCCAACGTCGCATTGTGATGAAAATTTTCCACTGTCACAATGTCACGAACATTTCCCAACGTCTCATTGTGATGAACATGTCCCAACGTCGCAATGTCACGAACATTGCCCAACATTGCATTGTGTTGAACATCTCTCAATGTTAGACTTTGACAAACCCGGGTTTTAGAGAATCACCATGCTGAACCATAGACAACTCAACACAGTCAACTAATATGGCCATAGACATCCATGTACAACCATGATCAAGATTAGTCAACCATGATCAATGTTTACCATGGTCATGGTCAACGAACTTACATTATCAACTAGCAATTTGGTCAGACATATATATATAATCATTATATATATTAGTAATATATTATTTAGTAATCTATAAATATATTAATTGCAATGTATTTATTCATTATATTAATACATTAATGTAATAATGTAATACTTTAATGTATTTATGTAAAAATACTTACTATTTTATTATTCTTGGTCATGGTCAATAATAGCTAACCACAGTTAAGGTAATGGTCAACCATACCCATAATTAAGGTCAAACATGGTGAATTTCATCAATAGTCATGACCAACAATGATTATCTATGGACAACAACTTTCAAACATGGTTATATTCTATTAATGTATTATTGTAATACATTATTAACATATTTCTACTTTGATAATGGTTTAATGTTTAATTAATGTATTATATTAGTAACATTAATTAATTAATACTTTATATTAATACAATACAATATATACTAATGTATTAATACTTTGATTTAGACATTATATTAATGTATTAATTATTTAATATATTAACATTTTTGTACATTATTTTTTTAATTTATACATTAATTATATATTAATTCATTAATAGTTTATTGTTCCTCTACCACTTATGTAGTTATTCCACTAGCAACAACCACTTTAAAAAAGTGATTGATATAAACAATATATCAAACACTTTATGCCCCTATATCAACAACTTTTATAAAGTGGTTGTTGTTAGTATTATAATAACAAACAATCATGTATATAATTGACCATTTTATAAGAAGGAAGGAATGGTGGCCACACTTAGTTTAGAATATAATGGCAATTATCCACATACTAAAGTTCATAATAGCTCAAGTGGATCAGAGACTCAGCTGAAAACATGTGTTCTTGTCATGAAGTTATCGGACGGATCAGGAATCCACCACCAAGCTGCTCGTTGCAAGGTGCACATAGGTATTACTAAGACCATCAATTATGGGAGACCATCACTAAACAAGGGCAACAGAGCAGCATAGTCCCTGTCGAACTTGTTTGAAATTGGAAAGATGGTGAAATGAAATCTAATGGAGGATTGTTCATAAGGTAGAAATATTCCAATGTTGAAGTATGACTACATTAGTATTCCAATGTTGTAGTATGACTACATTCAGTTTTGTGAATTTTATAGAAAATTATTGTAGAATGTTGTCATTTGAATTTTAATTAATTTTGGCTTTTGAGGCATTTTCAACTTGTTATTAATCATTTTATAAATCAATGTGTTGCAAGGCTTACTCGGTTATAATAAATTATTGTTGTGAAAAGAATTAAAAAAAAAGGAAGAAAGAAATTTAATTTAAAAATAATATTGTGCGATTAGACGATGTGATGCAACTTAATGGTAAATATTATAATGAAATAGCATGATTACATTCAATTTTGTCGATTTTATTTTGTCTTTGATTTTATTGGAACATTGACATTGTATATAACAAAAGACAGAGGAAGTGAAATGTGATTTAATGCATGATTGGCCATAAACCATAAAAAAAATTCATGGTAAATATTCCAATGTAGCATTGTACAAAGGATTTGTTTTTTTGATAATCGAAGTGCATGAAATCTCCAATATATATATATATATATATATATATAGACACACACACACACACACACACACACACACACACACATTGTGTAATAAGCATATATGTTTTATCTTCAAGATAGTGGAAGAAAAGACTATGGTACAATGTTGCTCTTTGGTATTCATTCAAGTGACATCAACTTTTATCAACCAATTGATTTAATAAGTAAATTCAGTGTTTCAAGTTTTAGTGAGTAGACCTTTTTTTTTCTTCTCCCAATTCAAGATGTAAGACTATGTTGTCTTCATTCACTGTGAATCTACCACGAACTCGAAGGTCTCGTAGCATGTAGATAGTAGCTATTTTTTTTTGTAAATATGTCTCATATGACATGTCTATTAGGCTAGGAAATATATTGTGTAGAGGAGGCTCTCTGAAAGTGCATTGTACAGTCTTTTTGTCAATGGTGCAGATAATAGCATTGAGGCAATGTTGATATGTGAAAGGGAATTTTTTACTACATTTAAGACAATCAACCATTGCATCTTTTATCAGTGCAATTGCGCCTATAGGAGAGTTACAAGATGCACATATAGGATCGAACGGTGTTGAATATGCATTTGCAATTGTCAGTGTACCTTCAACCTGCATATAGATTACAGAAGGGGGTAAGTTAAATAGTATATACACATGTATATAAGTTTAAATTCTTTTGTGTATGAAGTTTGTAAATGAAGTTCTACATGGATACTTACAACATTTGTTGAATGTGCTATTTTTTCCAGATCTTCTACAACTTTTGTTCTATGTTCCATTATGAATGTTGACTGCATTGTGTGAAACACCTTTTCTTTTATATCTCTCCTTTTGGTGATATTTTTAAATAGCATAATGGAGAATTTTCCTGTTTGTAGTTGTTGTTCAATTGAACTAAATATATGTTCATATGTTTCTAACAATTGAAGCTACTACATAGAATATGATAGTTGTTATTTAGTTGATTTTAATATATATTAGAAAGTTAAATATAAAGGAATGATGGAGGTCGTACCATTTCCTTGTCATTGTCTGTGTTCCCATTCTTTATGTGCAAAATGTACTACAATCCGACTTTTCTTGCGAGGGTGACAACATCTCTGATGGCTCCAATTGGGTACATGTATATGTTATCTACGAATTGCCTAATTTTTGTGTCTGGTATGAAAGTGTATTCTTTACAAATTGGAGACAAGGTTTCTACGAGACTGGATTCATCTAGCGAGATAATCTGATCACAATCACCACGATCATAGTTGGTTTTTGGTATAATTTTAAAATTTGTAATAGATATTCCACTATCAGGTAAAATATTTTTCTCATGCCTTTGTATAAGGTGTGCATGAATAGTTAATGTGACTGTCATCATGCCATGCTCATCTGTCATATCAACACGAATAATTTTACGTGATTTATTTACTTTATCCAAATATGTGTTGTAGACAACCATGATGTCTCCGATGAACAGTTCCCCAATCCTACGTCTATTCAAGTCCTCAATCGATACAATATTTGGAGATGTAAATCTGGGCCATTGAAAGGAGATTGCAAGAAATAAGTGATATGAAGAACATCTTCTATTTTTTTTTTCATAAATTGATATTTTTACATATCTATGTACATACCTTTCAATTTCTTTCTGTTGCATAATCATGGTTGTATTGCTTGAGTTTGCAATGTTGGTTGCATCAGTTATAGGCAATGGTACTTCTGGTAACAATATTTCATGTGTACTAGACACAATAAGTTGTGAATGGCATTAGTAGATGTTGCTCTGCACTTTTTCATGTATAAAAGAAATATAGTTTATGAATGTTGAAAGGAAGATTATTTATGATATTTACCTTGGAAATTGTTGTTGTTGTGGTGTTTGTGATGCCTGACTGCTAATGGTTTCTTGGCTTGTCCAGGTTCTTCTATATTGAACATTCAAACATTGTGTATGAAACATATAAGATAGAAGAAGTAGTAGTTTGACATACATAAGGAAGTTTGGTTTGCATATGAATTGTGAATCTACATATGTATATAACTTACTAGAAAGAAGTTATTGGATGTGTTATTGTTATGACCATACCTTCTCTTTGAAGATTGTTCTTGGATTTCTTCTCCGATGTCGCCTGTAACTTCTTCTTCTTCGTCACTTGTTCTATTTATTTTGATGTAAAGGTGATGTATAAAATGAAATATAGAATATAAGAATATGAAATATGGAACAATAACAAATGAAATTTGGAATAGAAATTAATAAAATACAAAGGTTGGAAATATGTACCTTTTTCCATCCATGTTTTTAATTGTCCTTATTATCTTTTTAAGAATGGATAATTGGTTTGATGTACTATGCATTGAACAAAACAATCAAGGAAAGTGAATAATTATGCAAATAGATTTTAGGAAGATGCAAGTGCATTGAAACTTGCTAATGTATTGTTTTTTTATATTACAAACATCTAACATAGATACTATACCAACCTTTTGTCATTTGTGAGATGATTTTTTTATGCGATACAAAGGAAAGGAATTTGTAAATGCGTAACAAATATATGGAAATATGCTTTAGCTAAAAATATGCATTATGATTTATGTGTATTTTAGACTTCAAGTAGGAGACAAATTGTATCATGATCGGTCCAATATGTATTCAATGTATATATTTTGGAGTTTTCATTCTTTTCATTTGACCAAATATGATCAATGAGTGTTTTCTGTGCATGGTTTGTTTTTCCTAGGAGCATATGGGAATTGCAATTGCACATGTAGTTTTTCAATTTTTTTAGCTTCTCATTTCACTGTGACATGTCAATATTGAAGTCTCCTAGAATTACTAGGATTTCGTTTTGGTGAAAATGACATAATGATTTTGTGATGGTATTGATTATGATGGACAAAGTTGCATGCAGTGCAACATAAATGTTGATTATTGTTGTTGGATTACTGAGAGGGGGGGTGAATCAGTAATAGAGAAATTATAATCATTTTTAAACCAAATAATCCAAGTGTTATATCAATGTAGAATTATCATCCAATAATGAGAAATGAACAAATGAACAATCATACACATACACAATACACCAATGTTTTATGTGGAAACCCAAAGTGGGAGAAAACCACAGAATGATTTTTATTATATGTCTTGAAGAATTACAGTAATTGGAAGCACCAACTTCCTTTGTTTTCCATCTACAACTGGAAGGAGGCTCCAACCCCCTAGTTTCTCAGGCTACAACCTGAGGAAAGCTCAAAATCCCCAATTCTATGGCTACAACCACCTGTCCTTTCCTCGTCCAACCACCCTAAAGTAGAAGTATAATAATGGAACTACTGTCACACTATCACTGTGAGATATACCATTATAAACCTATACCAATAAACCTAAACCATGCATCAACTTGTACCATGCATCAATCATGCATTAAATTGTACCTCAACTTGTAATTAACTTGTACTATAAACAACATGTAATCAACATGTACCGTAAACAAATGCAACCAACCATGTACCCAGTGTATGTGCAATCATGTGTCAACTTCTCATCAACTATGACTCATCCAATATGTACCAACATCATCAACTATACACCTCATGTATGTGCCAACTCATCAACTACTTGTCTCAACCATGTATCCAAATCCTTATCAATTTCATCATCCAAATATGATTTGTAACTACGTAATAGACCTAGTGTATATGATCACATACCTTGCAAACCTTCCTTAAGTTAACAACAAAATACTAGAATTTTTCATCGAGCGTTTCTTTAGTCTCCACATGACTAGTTTGGATTAGTCAACAACCCTAGCAAAATAATAATAACTTTGTGCATGTAATGAATAAATATTTGAAAATGATATACAATGTTATTCAGTGTGTTTTAGGCAATTCCTCTAGGTTTCACTACTTGAAACCTCTCGGAAAAAGATTTATAGAAAAATGGCATACCTTGCTAAATTTTGGCTTATTCTAGAGAGAGACATTGTGAAGCGTGGCCTACATGAAATATTTGTTGAATCCATCTGAAGGCAATACACAACATACTACAAATTGTGCCTCTAACCAATACACATTTTTTCTTACTGAATTTGGATCTATTATGGGGAAGTAATGACGTTTTACCTAAAACACTTGTTTTAGACTAGTTTGAGGACTAGCCACAAACCCTATTTTCCGCAGTGTAACTCCAAAAATAAAACGACACACACAAGATGAATTTTTTTTTTACCACAGATACTTGGATATGTTTCCTCAATGTCATAGAAATTTCAAAGTCACAAGTTGTTCTATAAAAAAAATTATTGTGAAAATGGTGAGATGACACGTAAAATAACATACCTTAGAAACATCATCAAAACAATTTATCCTTCCTTGAATTCGACCTTCTTTTCTTCACCTTCCCTCGAGAATTTGGCTTAGATATCCTTTGGTTACCTCAGACACATATATATATTCAATATTCTCCAAGTGTTATATCACTCATGATACATGTCTACCATGAACCAAGTGCCTCCATCATCAAATGCCTCATGTACCAAAATATATGCTATCAAGTAATACCAACATTGATGTCAACACCAATGGATTATATAGATTTCAAGTATATGATGGAATTATATGATGCATATGATGTCATGCATATATGAATATGGATCAATGAGTTGTCATTGATACATGATGCAAAAGATGAAGATGGTTCAATGTGGGTTCTTTGATATATGATGCATAGTTATATTGATCATTATAGTCTTGTTGTCATGGTTGATAAGGTGCACAAATGGATGAACTCCAAATTGTTCCCCTTATGGTGAAAGCCCTCAGGAAGGCAGCTTTATGGTTGGGTTATCCTAGAACAATGGTTGGAGACCCATGCTTGAGTGTGGAATAACAAGATGAATAGCCGATTGAATTTGTTATTGAAACTATCCTAGATGAATAGTGATTTTTCATTCCATTTCCATTGGTATATGCCATCACATAACTCCCTCACCGGTTAGAGAGTTATGGAGATGAAAAGTTGGAGAACAGGTTTGGTGGCTGGACCCAAGTTTGTTTGATGGATAATGGTATGATTTTGATATATTTTACGGTAAGACTATTCTATACTTGAATGGTACATGTCATTCCATTTCTAGTGTTATGTGGAGCGTCACGCAACTCCTCATTTACTGAGAGTTATGGCCCTTACAGTTGGAGGACCCTCATGTAGCCATCTAGAAGCCCCAAAAGCCCTCATATGTCATCTAGAAGCCCCAAAAGGTCAAAGTAGTCAAAGTGGTTTAAGAGATTTTAGAAGGTAAATAATAAAGTGAAGTGATGAGTGTACTATAATTCAAAGTGAACACAAAATAAATTATTTAAATAATAAATTTTGATGGAGAAATTAGAAGTGGGTTAACCCTAAAATAAGGAAAGTGGGCAAAGTGACCTAGAATATGTTTTTAAGGAAGCTACTTGGAGAGTATAAATAAGAGTCAAGGCTCTCTCATTTTAGAACAAACTTGAGCATATTGAATATCTATAGGTTACTGAGATAACTAAATTATATATAAGCCTAATTTCAGAGGGAAGGTGAAGAAAAGAGTGTTGGAATTCAAGGGAGGATAAATTATTTTGATGATGTTTTCTAAGGTATGTTATTTACAGGTCATCTCACCATTTTCACAAAACCTTTCTTTCTATAATGATTCAGACTATGATATTGATATGACATTGAGGAAACATATCCAAGTATCTATGGTAAAAAATTAATCTTGTGGGTCATTGTATTTTTGGAGATACACTCTGTGAAAAATAGGGTTTGTGGCTAGTCTTGAAACTAGTCTAAAACAGGTGTTTCGGGTAAAAAATTCATAACTTCTTCACAACAGATCCAAATTCAGTAAGAATTTTTTTTTTGGTTATATTACAGTCTAGATTATGTTTTGTAATAGTTTCAGACTGATTCAACAAATATTCCTTGCGGGGAACGCTCTATAAGGTCGCTCTCTAGAATAAGCCCGAATTCAGCAAGGTATGCCATTTTTTATATAACTCTTTTCTGAGAGGTTCCAAGTAGTGACACTTGGAGGAATTGCATAAAACAAACTGAAGAACATTGTGTATCAGTTTCATATATTTATTAATTACAGGTACATAGTTATGATTATTTCAGGTTAGGGTTGTTGACTAATCCAAAACTAGTCATGGTTGAGACAAGCAGCTGATGAGTTGGCACATACATGAGGTGTATAGTTGATGATGTTGGTACATATTGATGAGTCATTGTTGATGAGTATTTGACATAGTATTGGTATATACTTGGTACATGGTTGGATGCACTTGTTTATGGTACATGTTGATTACAGGTTGTTTGGTATAGGTTGGTGCATGGTTGATGCACTTGTTTATGGTACAAATTGATATATGTTGAGGATTGTTGCCTCATCTCAGTTGATGATAAGGGTGTAAGATGAGTCTTGAATTATACATCTGGTTATCTTGTAGAGTTGTACTCTATTCATTTTTTGTTGAAAAACCCCAAGGATTGTATTCTGTAAGAAAAAGAAAATTTTACATACATCTTGTGTTCTTTGTGTTCCTTTTGGTGATGACTTGTTGATGATATATTGTTGATATATGTTGCTAATATGTGTTCACATATAACTGGTTATAAATGACAACAATGAGTAATGATTTAATGGTTATTGTTAACTAAGGATTTTTGTGTAAGAGGGAAGTTTTGGGGAAAAGATCCCCACATTGTTCACCCCCCTTCTCAATGTAGTCGGTGTGTCCAACAATTTCAATATGGGATCCATGTAATGTTAATTTAGCTATAAGGACCTCTACAGATTGGTCTTCGTAGTGCATATGTTCTAGTATTGGCAGATGTTTGTTTACTAGTGTCATGACTCCATGTTTAGTGCAACTTGATATGCAATTGAAGCTTGTAAATTGTTGATTTTGCATAGATAATGTCATGTATGTTTCTTGCAAGCATAAATATCATATTGCATTGTGTCATAGTCATTGAGTATGTCATTCATATGTGCATGCAAGATACGTGTGTTTAGCATAAGAATTGAGATGTATGTTCTTGACTTTATGGACTCAAAATCATATGCCAAGTTCCACTTTACAATGCTTCGGAGGTGCTGCATATCAGTATCATTTTTTTGTTTCACCTTGAAGTTATCCATTTTGAGAGCATTTAGCAAATATAAAGACTCTATTTTTCTTACACGAGATAAAGTTGTATATACCAATCCATGGATTCATATCCCAGTAGGGTCAAATGCAACATTATCAAGTGTTAAACCCTGTGACCTATGTATTGTACATGCGCATGCAAGTTTGATAGGGAATTGTTTTTGGATCTTCAAATGGGATGGATTTTTTGTTGATGATAGTGGTTTTGCTATGATCAATATGGGTATCCACTCTTTCGAAATGTCCATGGTATATAAGTATGCTAGCTTGTTAGCTTGGTGATGTCCAATGTGTGGATCATATAACGTGATCCACAAGACATCGAATTTGTCTTTTTTTCGGTGTAAGCTTTCACTATTCCATCTGCACCATTGACTAGACCATCTTGGGAGTCATAGTTACATGCATATATTTCAACAATAATGTTTAATTTTATGACAAGTTGGGAAGGCAAAGTTGATGTATGTTGATGTTATGGTACATTTCCATGGTTTTCTTCCTCCTCATCAATTGCTTGATTAGAAGCTCATTTCCAGACATTAATGATATTGTATGTTTGTTATGTAGGTGACATCTTTGTTTTTGTAGAATAAGTAAGGAAATGTTGGATCATCTGGGGCAGGTCGCATGCAATTCGTATTGATATATGTCAAATCATTGCTTGTTTGGCTATTTGTTCGCATCCTATTCAAAATTGCAATAAATTTGTCATTTGTTTGGCTCATTGTAGTATGTAGTTCATAACACTTCACATTATCTTTCCAAAAGTCATATGTTATTGTTTGCATGTTCATGTTAGTTTGTTCGAATATGAAGGAATCTTGTATGGGTTGTGCTTGATAGAGATCACCACAAAATATCATATCTATGTTTCCAAAGTACTTTGTTTGTATGTGTTTGATGTTTCTTAGTATATTGTCAATGATGAATAGGAATCGACTTCCGATTAGAGAAGCTTCATCAATGAAGACAAGTTGTAGTTCTTTATAAATCTTAGACAAGGTGTCTATAATTTCTTTGCTAAGTGGAAGGAAATGAGACTTGTTGAATGACATTAGCAATGCGGAGTGGATCGTTGTTCCACTTGCATTATAAGCAGCTTTACTTGTGTATGCCAGTATCAATCCCTTTGGTTTCAAATGGTCAATTGTATTGTGTGCATCATATATTTGTATGAGAATTTGGAATAACATCTTTGTTGTAAATGTTTTTCCTGTACCTACCCCACCTGTGAGGAACAAGTACAATGGTTTTTGGATGTCCATTGATTTATTTAGGGCAATGTCTTTGACAATTGATTGTTTTTCTTTATTTAACAATTTTCTAAGTCTACAATGTTCTTCATTGTCTAAGAAAAATGGGTGGTCTGTGACTTGAAAGCCTAGGTTAATTGTTTTTTCAAATTTAATTCTTGAGGGCATTTCAAGTCTTGTTCCAAGTCGTACTGTTCACAATGGACTTTAGTTGGTGCTTGTTCTATGAATGTATCATTAATATCCATAGGGTTATTATACAATTGTTAAATTTCATTTTCGAGGTCAGCCCACGTTGGATTGATGTTGTATGTAAATTTAGCTTCATTGATTTGTATTATGTTCACGTGGAAACTACTAGTCTGCCATGTAGGAAGGTCATGTTTTAATGTATGCTCATTTTTATCAAATGGAACATATAGCAATAGTTTCTCTCTACAATAGTTTTCATTGTCAATGTGTTTGTTGTATTTGATTAACCGAATTACATTTGGTTTTTTCCTTTTTTATATGTGTGTACCATTTTTTTGGTACTTGGACACAAACTCAACAAGGCACTTGTTGTAAATAGTATGTGGCTGCTCAATGTAGTAATCAATAATGGATTGGCACATTACATATTCTGAAGTATCAAGTTCTTGTTTTAATAGAAAGAGTGGCTTCAACATAAATGTGTGTTTATCTATTGGGGATGTGTTTATAAATATACACTCTCTTGAACTGCAATTTAGTGGTATAGAAAGTGTTATGTGAACTACTTGTTGAACAAACATTTGTTGAAGATTAAGTAGTGTATTTGCAAGTGTGTGTATCATTTGAATAGCATCGATTTCACTCCTTTCATGTTCTTTGCGTATTTTTTGAAATGAATTTGTCATAGATTTTTCAAATTTAGTCATTTATGAACTGCAATACGATGTTGCGGCATATGCGTTGAGCACGTACTGTGCATCTGTATTTGCATTCCATAATATTGGCATGTACTTTGCAAAAATGTTTTTCCAAATATGTGAAGGTTTTCGTTTAAGTAACATTGTCGGTTGTTTCAATTTACATTGTATTAGTTGGATGTATTGATCTTCTGGTAGGTCCATTTCCACTAAGAAGTCTTCAAAGGTCACTTGAATGTCATAGTTTTTTTTCTCTAGAGATGTGAACAGGGACCTTGACTTGTCAGAAAGACATTTATCCAATGAGCTTATTGGTTCAAGAACTATTGTTGTTTTCATTGGTGGCATAGGGAAGTTGTATCTGCAGTGGGAATCCTTTCATTTCTTACAACTTCTTGTATGGTAATGACTATGGTATTTGGAAATAGATGGATCCAAGTGGTCTGTGTTGTATGTTATGTATTTGTCCAAGAAATTTTCAATTTCTGAGTTGTTGTCCCTTCCATATATTGGGGCATCCTCTACCCATAATAGTCCATGTTCATGCTCGTTTCCTCTATTTTGAAACTTTGTTACAAAGTAGTAGTCAACTACTTTTCCAAACAATGTTTCATCATGACATATCAAATGCTTTAGATCATTTATTCTATGTCTATAGTAATGAATACATGTCACTGGATCCTTTCTTATGAGGTAGTCAATGTCATTGTCTTCCAATGTTTCATTGTTCTTTTTCTTTCCCATGTTATTATACAACTTAGTCAATGCAGAGACTAATGGAGTCCATTGATGCTCTACACTTGTGAATGTGATGTAAAAGGTTGGTGGCCCCAATTTCCATATCATTGCAAATATGTTTTTTTTGTATTTAGTGAAGGTAATCAGGAGAAATGCGGATGTTTTTGAAGTCTATGTATCCAATATCAGATTTGATTATTTTTTCCAAGTTTGGTTTATACTTTACATCTCTTGCTAATAGTGTTTTTCCTCTTAGTTGTCCCTTTCTTATTCATATCCACATGCAAGAGAGTACTTTGTCAATTAGTATTCGCATTGTTTTGAAAAACAAATTTGTTGTGTGATATGAGAAATCACCAATAGCGTGCATCAATTCCCATTTTACTATTTTTAGGTAACTAAATCTCTTTACAGTGTCAATTGTCACATGGATCACCATAGAACAAGTCCGGAAAGTTCATTTCTTCTGCAAATTTGTCCTTGAAAATGCCAAGTGCACATTTCCCTTCAACAAGTGAAACTTCGATGATCTTGTCTTGCAAATCGTAAATGTGTTGTGATTCTATGAATCCATGTACTAATGTTTCAGTTGGTCTTTCATTATTTGATTCAATATCCATATCACTTCCACAATCAGAATTCTCATTGTCTATGTAATTTTCAATGTATTGTTCCAAAACAACACTCCATTTCTTGTTTATAGAGATTTTTTTAGCCTTATATAGAGATCGAGAACATAATTCTTTTAGTGCTCTCATGACAATGTTTACATGTACTTTTTCAGTCTGTTATGCATATTGTCATTGCGCCTTTTTAATAACACTGCAGTTGTCGAGTGAGCAGAGTAGAGGGTTGCAATGTTATTGCAATGGGAGGACCATACTTGGATATTTACATTGAAAATGATTGATATCCATTGTAAACAGAATGGCCCACCCTCTATATTCCCCTTCTAATATGGCATTTCCATTTTGACAAGATACTCTTTCCAATCATTGATCATTTCTAAACTATGTATGACATTGCATGACAAGTGTTGATGTAAGCAATGAAATGCATTGGGGTCACTACTTGTAATTGCATTGCAGAATGAATTCACAATATAAAGTATCAAGGATTGGACATTGAAGTTTGTTGCTATCAAGTAGAAAATTGCTACAAAAAGACTATCCCCACAACTAGATGTGTTGGTTATTTCTCTTCTTAATCCATGGGTATGCATCCTATGCATGATAGAATTTCAGTGGCATTCAAGGTTCTTGCACATTTGTGACAGGTAATTAATAGTTTATTCAAAGTTGCATGTGGATATTGTTTTGTAAAGAAATGGTTCATAATGACCACTAAAAGGATTTGCATCGTGGAACAAGATACAATATGGGTCTATATTTGCATCTTTGTTGAAATATAGATACCTTGTTTTCCTTATTAGTGGCCAAATTGCAATTTGTATTTTCAACCATTTTTCTAGCCATCGTATGCAGAATGTATCTCCCCGTAGTCCTCTCTCGTTTGTATTTACATTTGGAGAGACAAACAGTCTCATTTTGGAAAGGTATGTGTGTACGTCGTGGACTCCATGCAATTGGTATAGAAAATTAATTGCTAGCTCATACTGATACGATTACAATGCCTCTAGGTCAACATTTTGTAAACAAGACAAGAAATGATCTATTAATGCATTTCTCAATTCAATGGAGGAGTAACGAATCAAAAGGAATCCAATATAAAGAGACCATTGATTTGCAGGACATGGTCAATGTTACTATGTGGAATGTACTGCTCTTTAGCTTGATAGATTTCAATATCAACTATTTTTGACATTTATTAATTTATGGTATTCAAACTAGACTTAACTTTTGTTTGTGGTATTAGAAAAATTCAAATAAAAAGGAAACCAAAAGCTAATAATAACATACCTTAACTTTGTTATGTCAATCTTGTTTTGTTGTTTTTTAATTGTATAGCTTGCTCTTCAAAAGGGTTTTGATAAACATAACGTGTTGCTGGAAAATAAATATATGGACATTGAACATTGAGTCAAGTTTAACCACCATTCAATTTTTCACATGTGCATTGATTATAATCTATTTAGCAACGACACAAAATTAAATGAATCAAAGAAAATAACAAAAGACAGCAAGTGATAATCATGTTCCACAATAAATAAAGAGAGATTACTGGAGCAATCTTCAACACACACACAAAAAAAAGTGGCCAATGGATATCATAAAAGAAATAATCTATATTTTTTTGTTTCCCTTGTTCAAAAGTCAATAGGGTCAAAAAGCATGGGTTGCTTGCCAAATGTCAAGCATTAATTGTGATAAGAGGAGATGGTCACTTCTTTACAAAGGTAAGGATTAGCTGCCTCTCAAGCATACCAATTGTTTCAAGTTGCAATGGAACCTTGGATTGAAACTATAGACATAGTTGCAAGGGTCTCTTTGTCTTATGTTACAAATAGACATTTAATGTTGATGTATAAAGTTTATTGTATGCACCATAATGTTTTTCATGGATGAGACCAATGTTTGATTGTGCTTTCATTTTTACCACTTGTAAGAGAACAAATGATTTGAATATAGTGAAACATAACACATATCCATTTCTGACAATCTAGTTTGATGTTTATTAATGGTTCATAGTGAACGTGAAATGTATCTATTTCAAATGACAATAAATTCATTGTTCTATCACGGCTCGATTGAGCAGAGTAGAGGGTTACAATGTTATTGCAATGGGAGGACCATACTTGGATATTTACATTGAAAATGATTAATATCTATTGTAAACAGAATGGCCCACCCTCTGTCTTACCCTTCTGATATGGCATTGCCATTTTGACAATATAATCTTGCCAATCATTGATCATTTATGAACTATGTATGAAATTTCATGACAAGTGTTTATGTAAGTAATGAAATTCATTGGGGTCAATACTTGTAATTGCATTGCAGAATGATTGCACAATATAAAGTCTCAAGGATTGGACATTAAAGTATGTTGCTATCAAGTAGCAAATTGCTACAAACAGACTATCCCAACAACTAGATGTGTTGGTTATTTCTCTTCTTAATCCATGGGTATGCATCCTATGCATGATATAATTTCAGTGGCATTTAAGGTTCTTTTACATTTGTGACAGGTAATTATTAGTTTCTTTAAAGTTGCATGTGGATATTGTTTTGTAAAGAAATGGTTCGTAATGACCACTAACAGGATTTGCATTGTGGAACAAGATGCAATATGGGTCTATATCTGCATCTTTGTTGAAATATAGATACCTTGTTTTCATTGTTAGTGACCAAATTGCAATTGGTATGTTCAACCATTTTTCTAGCCATCGTATGAAGAATGCATCTCCCCATAGTCCTCTCTCATTTATATTTACATTTGGAAAGGTGGATAGTCTCATTCTGGAAAGATATGTGTGTACATCATTGACTCCATGCAATTGGCATGGAAAATCAGTTGCTAGCTCATACTAATACGATTCCAATGCTTCTAGGTCATCATTTTGTAAAAAATCCAAGAAATGATCTATTAATCCATTTCTCAATTCAATGGAGGAGTAACAAAAGTGCAATAGCACATGGAATGTATCAAATAAACAATCCCCGAGAATATATGAAAAGGCATCCAATCTAAAGAGACCATTGATTTGTAGGGCATGGTCAATGTTACTATGTGGAATGTACTGCTCTTTAGCTTGATAGCTTTCAACATCGACTAATTTTGACATTTCATAATTTATGGTATTCAAACTAGACTTAAATTTTGTTTATGATATTAGAAAAATTCGAATAAAAAGGAAAACAAAAGCTCAGAATAACATACCTTAACTTTGTTATGTCAACCTTGTTTTTTTTATTTATTATTGTATAGATTGCTCTTCAAAAGGGTTTTGATCAACATAACTTGTTGATGGAAAAGCAAGATATGGACATTGAACATTGAGTCAAGTTTAACCACCATTCAAGTTTTGACCTTTGCATTGATTATAATCTATTTAGCAATGACGCAAAATTAAATGAATCAAAGAAAATAACAAAAGACAAGTGATAAACATGTTCCACAATAAATAAAGAGAGATTACTAGAGAAATATTCAACACACACACAAAAAAAGTGGACAATGGATATCATAGAAGAAATAATCTATATTTTTTTGTTGCCCTTGCTGAAAAGTCAATAGGATCAAAAAGCATGGGTTGCTTGCCAAATGTCAAGCATTAATTGTGATAAGAGGAGATGGTCACTTATTTACAAAGGTAAGGAATAGATGCCTCTCAATCATACCAATTGTTTCAAGTTGCAAAGGAACCTTTGATTGCAACTATAGACATAGTTGCAAGGGTCTCTTTGTCTTATGTTACAAATAGACATTTAATGTTGATGTATAAAGTTTATTATATGCACCATAATTTTGTTCATGGATGACACCATTGTTTCATTGTGTTTTCATTTTTACCACCAGTAAGAGAACAAATGATTTGAATATAGTGATACATAACACATCCATTTCTGACAATCTAGTTTGATGTTTATGCATTTTACTTGTAAAAAATCTAGATGTGTGGAACTAGCTTCATTGTTTTCTTGAGATAAAGAGTAGTTTACCTTTTTTTTATGATTGAAACCGTTGTCTCTTATCCCATGTATTCAATCAGAAGGTAAAACAAGTTATGTATATATTTATATCAATATATATGATATATTATTTAAATATTTTTATTTTTTTTTAAGCAAAAAACAAACCAAATACCACCACCACTTGTGAGGCACCCCAAGGTGGAAATTATAATCCTAACAAGAAACCCTAGGTTTATATAATGTAAATGTGAGGAAATATAGCCTAGGCCTGGTAAGTAAATAATACAATATAGTAGCACTGACAAGTGGCACAAAATTGTCTGATGTCTTTGCATTTGTTCTAGTTTTCCATGTTTTTAAGCTTGCCGAGTTTTCCTAGTTTTTCCAAGACTCAGTTATGCCTACCTTTTCGTATTGATTTTTTCCCCCATTTTTTACTAATTTCCCAAGTTGAAGACCATGCAGATTTGTTTTTCCATGCAAATTTTTGCGACATTGGTAAGTACCTTATGATGCTATAGCACAATTATATCTATAATTAGTTAGAATAATGAAATTTGGGTGTTTCACACTATGGCCCTTAGTTCGACAATTATTTAACAACAATGTTTTGTGATATGAGTTCTCCAGCTAGAAAATGCATGATTAGGGTTTATGCGGGCTGGAGGGTTTTAATAACTCACATTAGCAATTCCACGAGATAATAATGTATGTGTTGTAGCAACACATGCTTCGATCATTTTATATTTGTCACAAATCTTGTTGTAAGATAAGCAATTGAGGAGTATGTTCTTGTCTTGATTAAGAGATGAGAACAGGTGACAA
This sequence comes from Picea sitchensis, assembly GCA_010110895.2. Classification (NCBI taxonomy): domain Eukaryota; kingdom Viridiplantae; phylum Streptophyta; class Pinopsida; order Pinales; family Pinaceae; genus Picea; species Picea sitchensis. The sequence goes on along the minus strand of SNQJ01S0123179.1, from coordinate 280 downwards.
AGAAATAGGACAATGGTTAAGCAAGCATGAAAAAGCTAAGAGGAATAAAAACATGTGTACAATTTTTTTTTTTTGTTAAATAATTGGTTGGGTACGCCATGGTGTCGATATGGACATTACAAATTGGATGAGAGGAGCATATTTGCATTGAAAGTCCTATAGTTAAGTTGGAAAAATTATAACAATGGTTACTATGAATCAAACATCTTACTATGAAATAAACCTAATATATCATCCATTTGGAATAAGCTATATTATCCCCAACCTTGTTTTTTTTAAT
>SNQJ01S0123178.1:48138-59611 GCA_010110895.2 Picea sitchensis | reverse complement strand
GTGTTTACATTGGATAGACAAATGTTACACAGATGTCCCCTTCCTTCAAGCGAAGATCAAGACCCTCGCAGCTCAGATGGACTCATTAACAAGTGAAAACCACATACTCAAGTTCATTGCGCAAAGGCAAGGAAAATGCTTGAAAAGAACTGGAAATGTCATAATAAAAAATGTTGAGTGTGTCAAAGCAGTGATCAACTCTGAGGTTTTATGAGTCGAATTTAGCATTCAGTTGAAAGGTAAAGATTTTTTTTATCTTAGTTGTTCTTTTATTGAATTTTTTTTTATTAATGTAGATTGAATTAGATTTTTGTTGTTTAAAATAAGACTAGTTACAGAATCAGCAGATTTTGTAGCCAGTCTATTCTCATTCGAAATTTTGGAAAATATTGGTTAAATTAATATCTAAATTTCTTCATTTCATTTTTCTTTCAGGATATCGTGTAGCTTGTGGTGATCTAATGAGATGGATCATTTCTGGGTTTAGTTAATTATCCATTTCTTTGGCTCATTTTGTAAACAGAAACAAACCTATTATAATTTTGGGAGATACAGTTTGATATTGAGTGGTTTTATCACCCTCTACTTTTGTAATTAGTAAATCATCTTGGGATTTGATCCTATATTAGAAGATAGAATGTTTAATTTTCCTAAACTCTTTAAATACTACAGATTTTTGTAATGAAGACATCTTGGCTGGGAGCAAGAGATGGACAATTAATTCCAGAACTTAATATAACGACATATACACATTTTGGATTTAGCCTTATGTTTATAATGTTGTTGTTTATGTTTTGATAACTCTGTTGCATGTATAGGTCTGATATCTTTAGATTAAATGATCCATGATGTGAATGTTGTTTATATTATAAATACCATCTACAACTTGCTTCTCAAAATATAAATTTGTGATCATATCTTCAATTAAAATTTTAGGATTTGTCTTTAAGTTTTAATTGAATGATAATATGCACAGGTTACTTTCAAATTTATCTCACTACGATCATATGAAATTATAAGATCATAGGTTTATGTTTGTATCATCTATTATGTTATTAAAACTCAACTGCCAATACATTGTTCTAGATTTATCTCAAACAGTTTTAAGGTTCATTGCAAGTTTCCCTCTTGAACGTGCAAGTTGGGTGTTCTCTAATCGTACAGATGTTTAGATGAATATTGTTTACTCACTAACAGGTTAGCTCATTTATGTTTTTTTTGTCGCTTATTTATCACTGAAACTCAAATATATGATCTGGCTTTCGTCCATCCACATATTTATGTTTCATACTATTTTTGTTATTAGTTTATATTGATAAAAGAAAAACGAAAAATATCTTATGTGCTTTCTTTATATGATTTTTCAAGGCAGTCATTTTTTCACATCGATTTTAGTAAGTTTAGATTAAAACTTGCAGTGTGTATATCATGTACATAAATAAGATAAGTAAATCTGTTATTTAAGTATATTTGCATAGTTACATCATACGTATGTACATATCTATATAGTAATTAGTAATTAGTTAGTTATTTCATTCTTTTTTATTTTGTTTATTTAGGACTTTTGGATCAGCTAACGGAGCCATTAAACCCGTCAGAACGAGTTACACCAAATGGCTTGGGTTATTTGGACAACCCCAGACCGAACTCGTTCTTCCAATTGATGGACGGTCACTTTTGCCCATCAACAGTACTGAAGTGGGGCGCAAGGAATGAAGACAGAGAGAAACATGGAAAGTTTGATCATCTTTGGTTGGGACCATTCAGGATTGTTGCATACCATGGGAACAATGTCTATTTGTTGCAAGAGCTTAATGGAGATCTCATTGGTGGAGGACCTGTGAATGGTTGGTTTCTCAAACACTATCTTGCTTAAAAAAATTCCAATCTCTCCATGTCATTGTAAATAACCATTTTATTTTCAGATGAAGCATTTCAACTCAATAATCGGTAGAAAATTGAAGTGTGGAGTGAATTCCCTAAGTTTATGTTGAGTTTAGTCAAAGTTGTGTCAAGAGAGTCTTGTAAACAAGTTTGTTTGTTAGTTTAGAGTCTTTGAGTCAAATAAATCCCAATGGTCAGGCACTTGGTCTATTGTTTTTTGCTACCTCACTGGGAGGATAACATCCCCATTGGAGCCAGTTGTTAGCACCATAATGTTTGTAGCTAGAGTTAGAGCTTTGTCCAAAAAAAATTAAAAGTCATTCCATGATCTTGGAAAAAATCAAGACTTCCCTAGATGAGTCATAGTTAGTGTGTCAAAGTTTATGAGGTCAGTGACCAAATAAAGAATGGCTTGATATGTCAAGTAATGGGTTTAGACATAAGTTGGTTAAAAGGGTGTATTGTCTTTTTCATAAAACACTACCATAAAGGCAAGAAATTCAAGAGTGTAAGTTTCATCATGTTTAATTTGTAAAAGTCTACTTTCCTAAGTCTCAAGTCATGTTGAAAAGTGGGAAATTATGGACCAGGGTCGAATCAAGTGGTTAGGATGAATTTCATGTCAAAATATATTATGGTTCATCATTACCTAATCATGAGGTTAGAAAAGGGAATAGTCAYGGCACTACATATCATTTGTACCATTGCAAACTTCAAAGATGTACCCGTTGTGCAAGTTCGTTGCGCAAATCTTTAACTTTCCTTAAAACATCTTTTCGCTATGGATATTCCATCCCTTTTCATAATTTCATTCCTTATCCATTCGAGTATAAATATTGGCCACCTTTCATTTTTCTCCATCACCTTCAAGACTTGTGCATCGTCCATAGACTTTCCAATAAGCTTTGAAGCCCTCTACTACTTAAATACTATGCGCTACTAGTCACTACATAAATCTGCTACTCTATTTTTGTTGTGTTTCCTCCATCGATTTCAATCATTGTTCAAGAGTTTTCCTTGGCGCCCATTGAAAATTACCTTCTAGAACGAGTTTGTTTTTCACACAATCAATTTTCTTTCTGTTGAGCTAAATTTTTACTACCTACTCATGTGCCAAGTTTTCCGTTGTTGTTTATTGTTGCGCCAAGTTTCTTGTCACTAATTTGTTTGTTGCGCAGAGTTTCTTGTTGTTACATTTTCCTGTGCACCATGCAAAATTCATTATTCTTATCGTTGCGTAGAGGTTATTGTTCTCATTTGTTGTCAGAGGTTATTGTTCCCTTTTTCACTATGCAGAGGCTATTACAATCTATTGTTGCGCACCTGCAGTTGACATATATCAGCATCATGACAACTCCTCAATGAAAAAGAAAGAATGCAAGAAGAGGGAAAGTCGTGAGGTTTGAGCCACATAATTTAAAGTTAGTAAACATAGACCCGGTGATCAGAGTGTCCTTTGAACAAGCTGGATGCATAAGATTCTGTGAAAAGGTTCAAGAGTATAATGCGCAGCTAACCAAGCAGTTTGCTCTTAACTTTATCGGTGTCAATGCAACTATTGTAGGGATCACTTTCTAAGTGTGAGAGGAAACCATGTCAGTTGCGACAGAAATTCCTATATAGGGAGAAAAATGGTTTAAAGGTATTCCATTAGATACTTCATGTTATATTGATTTTCTCAAACCTGAATACAGAAATCGGAAGATTGGAGCCAACATTCCCAATGAATATATTTTGGAACCTTTTGAGAAACTTCTAAGGATAATCCGGAAGTACTTTAATTATGAGGGTAGATTTGACAAGGTACATCAATACCACATTAGGCTCCTAATGAATTTCACAGGGAGAAGTCCTTTAAACTTACCTTTCCTCTTATGTAGAAGCCTAGGAAAGATGGCAGACAGTTTCCAAGCCAAAGTTGACTAGCCATAGAATAACCTATTCCATTTTTCCTTGATAATGATGTTGGTGGTTGAGGAGATTGGAAAGTTAAACAGGGACTAGGATTCCTTATTGATTTTAGCAAACATTCCTCTGGACCCTAAAGGAGATACTCCCTTATCTGCTGAGAAAACAACATTTCCTAGTTCAATGGTAAAAGAAGGAGGTATTGTTGAAAGGGGAAAAGGAAAAGAAATTGAGAATTCATCACTAAGTCAGCCAGCCTCAAAGAAAAGAAGCAAACTAATATTCATTGATAAAACTGAGGAGACACAAGCTCCCAATAAACCGCACACCAGGTCCTCTTCCAGGAGGTTTCCCATACCCACAATTCAGACAGATTTTTTTGAATGTGCAGCCCAGGAGATTGATGAAAAGCAGGTGGAACCAGAAGACGAAGATGCAGATATCAAGGAGGTGAAACAACAACTCAAGAAAACTCAACATGTTATAGCCCAATTATATCAGGAGAACAGAGAATTGAAGAGGAAGCTAATAGAAATAATTCATGAAGTACAAGCACCATAGAGTAAAGTTGGTCAGAGATCTCCTACCTCACCAACAGGAGGAGAAAAGAATATAAAATGGCTGAAAAAACAGCTAAGAGAAGCTCAAGATGAGATCATTAAGCTCAGGGAGGAAAGAAGAATATCAGAGGAAGGGATCATGAAACATTAAAATAAATGCAAACCAGCCATAGACGATGCATGTGTAGCCATCTCTGATGCTCAATCAAAGTTGAAGAGGAATGCGGCTTTGTTGAGACAGGTTAGAAGTTTAAAGTGACAAAACTTGTCATTAAGAAAGGAAAATAGGGCCTTACAACTACAAGTGAGATCGAATAAGGAAGCTACAGACAAATTGAATGATCCTAGCCTTTGCTTCCAACTGGTTTCACGCGAGCAACCTCAACATGAAGATTAACCGCATGAGATCGTTGCACAAATACCACAGCTAGCATTTGCGCAGCAGAAACCAGAATTCACTGCACAAAGGTGAGAATGTTGTCCAGCGGTACACATGATGACTCATCATAACCATATGGTTGAAATTTTCTCAAGAATTTATGATTGTAAATGACATTTCGGTTAGGCTATGATTGGAAAATCAGCTTTCCTATTTTTGGCAAATTTTATAGAGGTTGTTGTTATCTTTGAAAACAACCAGATCCATAACTCTGGGAGATAGTAGTTCGACTCCTAGTAGCTAAGTGTAGCTTTAGTTTTCTATATATATGGGCTATTTTGATGTAAAAAGTGGTGCACAGGCAGAATTATAGACATTTTGATCTTCGGTGTAATTTTTTGAATCTAAAGAAATGAAAATGCAAAAATCTTGAATTTCTTATGAAAAAGATTCTAATGGTGGTGATCTGAAGATTGTACTCTTCTTTGCATGTATTCCATGTGTACTTCTTTTCATCTGCACTTTTCTTCTCTTTAAATTGGTAAATTAAATGTCCAGAATTCATCTAATGGTGCTCTAGACTTAACTGATTTAATTTATGTCTATCTTCTTAACTAAGGTCAGAATTCATCCTTTGTGATGCTCTGATTTTGTTATGTGTTTCTTTCTTCTTTCACCCTACATGATCAAACTCAAAACCAAATTTCATCACTTTGTTTAGCCTTTGTTCCTCTTAGGATTTCTATCTACCAACCATTGTCTTCTTCGTTTTCAAGGGTTGACTCCATAGCCCTATAAATACTATACCTTTTTGTCAGCAAACCTTAAAAAATTATCTAAAAATTATAAATCTAACCATCAATTTAAAGAAACCTGTCTATCAGAGATCAAGTCTCAGAGAGAGCCCTCTCTAGATTGGAAAGGCTAGTTTCCAGTCTTAAAGTTGGTTTGTAGATTGTTTCTTCAACCCAACAATTTACTCAGCATTAACAAAAGGCGGCTATGACTACTCTTGAAAATATGGTTGGTGCATTATTTATCCCAAGTGGCATGACTGTTTACTGGTAGGATCCCCATTCTGTAGAAAAATTAGTCTTATACCTATCCTCTGGAGCTATCTTGATCTGATGGTAACCCGAGAATCCATCTGTAAATGAGTATGATTCCTAGCCTCACACATTCTCTAATACCTCGTCTGTGAAAGGTGTGGGAAAAGGGTCATGTAAGCAAGCATCATTCAATTTTCTCAATTATACACAACTCATTATCCCCCCTTGTTTCTTTTCTTGCACTACCATAGGACTTATCCATTCAGATTCCTCTACTGGTTCTATGATACCAACTTCCAACATTCTGTTAATTTCTACTTTCACTTTCTACTTATAGACTGGGTTCAGTTTGTAAGGTCTTTGCCTGACAGGTCTTGCCTCAGGTTTGAGAGGTATTTTCATCTCTCTTGGCTCTCCTGCTATGTCTTTCATCTATGTAAAGGTTTTTGGGACAGGTCATTGTATTCACGTAGTAACTCTGTTATTCTTTCTATTATTTGTTCATCCCAATAGTCTCCAATACTTGCCATTTTAGGGTTATCAGTTGTCCCAATGTTCAATTTATTCACCTTGATTGGTGCAACAAATACTTATGATTCCAAAGATGGACCTTCCACATCTCTTTCTCCTTCAATTTCTGTAATCTAAATATTGCGCGGGTAATCCTCATCTAGTGCCTCTTCTTCAACATGATAGCATGACAGTAGTTCTTTAACTGTCTATTTGTTCTATTGTTGATATTTTTCCATGTGTTCAACCTCCAGCTCCTCAATAAATAGCACACCTTTTATCTACTTCAGTGATGAATCAATGTTGGGGTTCTCATGTTCAAATGAGAAAGTTACTACAAAATTAAGTTGTAATGTTGTCCATTCAGTATTACCTCTACGCATCTCCTGGTCTACATACCAGTTTTTTGGGATTCTTTCCAATGTGTGGATGAAATGATGAGGGCATTCTTCTGGTGGTGTCATCCTCCATTGTGTCTTGCACTTCTTCAAATGTTTTTTTGGTGTGCCTTGTCCATCATATCTCTGCATTTTATTGTTGCCTTGTTCTGCGCCGAATCTAATGTGTAGTAATCGTTTACATTGGTACCAGTCCTGAATTGTTTCTTTGTGCGTACCCCACCATATTGCGGGTGTATCCTTGAGTGAAATATCTATGGCTAAGAGCCTCTAATTCTCTAATACTTCATCTTCATATTTTGTCAAAAATTCCTCTAGATCATTTACCCCATGAAAACTTGGAGGTTCTCTTATCTCTGTACCAACCCATCTTACTGCGCGGTCTATTCTTGCAAACATTCTTGTGGAGACTGTTAGAATATGAATGGATGTGCTTGTTTTATCATATACAATATCACTATTGTCACCCAACCATAGGCCGAAGCCACCCTCCGAGCACCTTAACATTGACAGAGAATCATTATGGAAGCAAACCCTAGGCTAGATAGCCAAACAAAGGGTAGTGCATCTTCCTCCAAGGATAGTGCACCAAACAAGAGTTGATCAAATATTCCAAAGCATAACCAAGAGATAGTCCAAGACAAAACTAAATCTGCTAGCTGCAGCAGCTGCAATGGAAACTCTCCTCCAAACCTGCACAGAAACTAGGCAACTGCAGTGCGCACAAGTGATGCTCTGCAATTCTGAGAATGCCTGCCAGAATGAAGACTGGCCTATTGTATTTATATAGATTCTGGCTAAATGTCTAGGCCGAATTCTCATTTTGGGTATCTAATTACTCAGTATATATTATTTCTTCTGGTCGGCTTCTTCTCTTGGAGGCTAATAACCTAATATAAATTATCCTCTTGAGCCGACTTGTCTTCTAGGGTTATTATCCAACTCATTAGGGTTTCTTCTTGCTTCCCAAAATATTATATTCTCGTCAGGTTTACACATGGAGGTAAATACTTCCCGTGGCTACCATAATATCAACACTCCCTCCTAGATAGGGAGGTATTGAAGGTAATGGTATTGATCACAAACATACCATTCACTCGGTAGCATCAACATAGTCGTATAGACTATCTCATGACTAGATCATGAGCACCATCATCGCTATCAGTGTCATTAGTTGCATCATCTCTCGAAACCATACTCCATCTGAGTAATTAGACATGATGTTGGATAAGTCACTCACTCCACATAGTGACACAAGAACCATTCTTCTAATTTGGACATATGTCCTGGAAGAATAAATGTCCTGGACCATTTTCCATCTGGGAAATATATGTCCATTGATCATCCATCTAGATGATAATCATTTCCAAAACTGTTGATAGTCTTCAAGGCAATCAGAACAATATCATTCAATAGAACACAACTATGTCTATCCATAGTAGTACACAACTACAATATAGTGGTACACTTCCACACCAAGTAACACACAGATACTTGATCAGTGACACATAGTCACAATCAGTGGAACACATCCACCACAGTAGTATACATCTATTTTCCGGAGACACACAGTCTCCATAACAATCATATGATATCAACCTGCACAAAAAACATTGTTATGATATAAACTGAATCATTTGGGCCATTCTTCCACTCACATCTATGAGATCTAGAAGAGCATCTACCCTCATAAGGTAAAACATCAATGATGAGCTATCTGGACTATTCTTCTCAAGCAAGGAATAATAATTGTCCCGACTTCTAAGCCTGGACCATTCCCCACCTTGGGCCATTCCTCCAGCACTAAACAAAGTGCAACCTAGAGAGAATGAGTCTGTCTAAGGAATGCCTATCCCTGATTGTTGAACCTAGACCATTCCCCACCCTGGGCCATTCCTCCGGCACTAAACAAAGTGCAACCTTCAGAGAATGAATTTGCCCTAAGGAATGACTGTCCAGACCATTTCCAAAGGAAATGACTATTCTGCACCAACCTCCAAAACAGACCATTCCTCGTGTTAACCACAATGGGAAATCATTTTCTGGCGAGGCGGGCCAGTCTTCTTGAGTAACCCTCAAGAAGAGATATTACCCTAGACCATTCCCCATGTTAAACACAATGGAAAATCATTTTATATGGTACATAAGCAATCCATCGAACCATTTTCATTACAAAAATGATTGTTCGATATGGACCATTTTCCGAACTGGAAAATCTTTGTCTGTCAGAAATCTCAAACCACTTTTCAAAATGGAAAAGGAACTGCTCATCCTAGACCATTTTTCGAATTGAAGAATGATTTTCCATAAATGAATACACATCAATGCTCCCTCCCAACCTGGGAATCATCTCTTCCTTTTTCAATAGGGAAGTCGTCTCCATGAGCTCTAGCTTGGGTACGCAAACTCTTCTAAATTGGACAAAGGCTTTACCAAAATGTCTGCTTATCTGCTCATTTGTGGAGATATATATTTGAGCACCACTTTCTCTTTTCTGGACTTCATCACGAAGAGTGCAATGCTTGATCTCAATGTACTTCGGTCTTTCTGGAACAATGGTCTTCTCTGAAGGCTTCATATAGCTCTGATCAATAAAGTATATCATTGTTGGATTCCTCTTAGTTTCCTGCTAGCTCATAACATCGTGGCAAGGGTCATACTGGAACATATCCAAGTGGTACTTCTTCTGCCATCATGAGAGTTTGTCATGGATTAGCAATCCATCATTCTGGAGTTCTGATTAACCATTCTGGTGCAATATCTTTGTTATAGAAAGTATTCACCACACTTTTGATGTACATTGGAGGTTCTCCACCAAGTTGTATTCTTCCATCTGCATACAAGGATCTCTTTCTGGTATACTTCAAAGCCTGTGAGGTTGCTCTTCATACGCTCTTTGTTCAATTAATCTAAATAACAATATTTTCCTTTATCTTATGTAAAACTCCAACCCATGGATATTACAGATGATATAATGACTCATGTAGAGGTATGTCTGGTTTACTTGGAGAAAACAATCCTCATGGTATTCTCCCTCCATCTGGGAGAACTTCTAGTTTTGGATCTCACAATTCTTGCATTCATAAGTTTTCCATACAATGTTCTTCATCACATTTTTCATTTCCTCTGCTTGATTGCTTTTTGGTTAGTTCATATCATGTTGGTAGTCTTGTGATTCTTGATATAATGACTGGTTGTTCTGTCTTTTCTTCCTTTCTTGGAATATTCATGTTCTTCCTCATGTTTCTCTTTAGCTTCTTGGATCCATGGAGTTTCTTATATATTCCATGACTTAAATATTTCACTTCTTTCTTTCATCATATAATCACGGATGTGGATGGACAATCAGGGATACTTTTAGGCTTATTTTCGAAGAATACTTCTTCTAAGGTCAAACTGAATACGTACTACTTTTCATGGCTGCTACTTCATCATCTTCAATGGATTATAGGATTTAGGATTAGCTCCCTCCTAATCCTTACTTCATGCATGCTCTTCTCTTGGAAATATAATCGACTCTCTCCATCTAGGAGATTCCACGCTTTCGTCTGCATCCTTATTGCCTTCTACAAAGTGTCACAAATCTTTTTCCAATTTTCTCTTGATTGTTGACTTCTTTCTGTCTTTACTTCTTCTAGGTTTCTTCAATATTGATTTTGATTTTGGCTTATCTTATAGCTTGTCTTATAGTCATAGTGATAGCAGTCCTTGTCTTGTTTGTTCTTCCATAGGCAAGTTTCTCTTGGAACATATTATCTTCTAGAAATAGGTATGCAAGATATGTACAGAAAATATGGTACATACAAGAACTATGAAGAGTATTGTTACCTTGTCTTTAGAAGAAGAAGTATGTTCCATCCTGCTTAGTCTTCTTTGTAGGTTCCTTTTCTTCTGCAACTAATTCTTTGTGTGTCTCCTTCCTTTTATTCATGCTTGCGGAAAATGCATCCCATGTCTTGGGAAGACCATTGAGTACTATATTTACCAATTCCTTCTCTTAGATGATCTCTTCAATATCTTTTAGTTGATATCTTAATTGAGATATCCTCACAAAGTATGATGTTATGTTGTCATCACCATTCATCTTCATGTCACGGAGCTCATTCTTCAGGCTCATTACTTATCCAATGTTTATGACTAAGAAGAGGTGTGTTAGGGCATCGTACATCTTCTTGGATGGATCAAGATGGGAGATGTAGGTTATCAAGTGGTATTTTATATATTCCACTATGATACTCATGGCATTGACGTTTTGAACTTCTTCATAACTGCAACGTTTTGCAGTTCCTTCTCTTTTCCTTCTTTAAACTCTGGTTCCACGATATTTCCTTTCCCGATATCCAGCACTTTATTCTTGGCAAGGATGAGGTCAATCCTTGTCTTCCACGATCAGGAGTTAGAAGCTCCATCTAACTTGTTTTATGACTTCATAGAGTAAGTCATGGCTGCTTTGACTTGGTCAACCCTAGATTTGACCAAAAACTCAAACTTGATGTCTTGGCTTGCTGAGAGTACCAGGAGATGCGCTAGGCTAAGGCACACTGATCTATTTGGATATTAGGGTAATCCCTTCACTTAAGGTACCTCAACGAGAGGATTAGGGTTTCTACAGCTGCACCTACTAGTAACCCTAGCGACAGTGCTTTAGTGACTGCTCCTGCTAGAAACCCTAGCGACAGTTCTTCAATGAGCTTAATATCCTTATGGCTATGTTTCCTTCCAGCGGTTAGACTGAATGAAGGAGGTGTGGGCCCATATCCTGTTAGAATATGAATGGATGTACTC
>SNQJ01S0123178.1:21353-48128 GCA_010110895.2 Picea sitchensis | reverse complement strand
GTAGTAGAGGGCTTCAAAGCTTATTGGAAAGTCTATGGACGATGCACAAGTCTTGAAGGTGATGGAGAAAAATGAAAGGTGGCCAATATTTATACTCGAATGGATAAGGAATGAAATTATGAAAAGGGATGGAATATCCATAGCGAAAAGATGTTTTAAGGAAAGTTAAAGATTTGCGCAACGAACTTGCACAACGGGTACATCTTTGAAGTTTGCAATGGTACAAATGATATGTAGTGCCGTGACTATTCCCTTTTCTAACCTCATGATTAGGTAATGATGAACCATAATATATTTTGACATGAAATTCATCCTAACCACTTGATTCGACCCTGGTCCATAATTTCCCACTTTTCAACATGACTTGAGACTTAGGAAAGTAGACTTTTACAAATTAAACATGATGAAACTTACACTCTTGAATTTCTTGCCTTTATGGTAGTGTTTTATGAAAAAGACAATACACCCTTTTAACCAACTTATGTCTAAACCCATTACTTGACATATCAAGCCATTCTTTATTTGGTCACTGACCTCATAAACTTTGACACACTAACTATGACTCATCTAGGGAAGTCTTGATTTTTTCCAAGATCATGGAATGACTTTTAATTTTTTTTGGACAAAGCTCTAACTCTAGCTACAAACATTATGGTGCTAACAACTGGCTCCAATGGGGATGTTATCCTCCCAGTGAGGTAGCAAAAAACAATAGACCAAGTGCCTGACCATTGGGATTTATTTGACTCAAAGACTCTAAACTAACAAACAAACTTGTTTACAAGACTCTCTTGACACAACTTTGACTAAACTCAACATAAACTTAGGGAATTCACTCCACACTTCAATTTTCTACCGATTATTGAGTTGAAATGCTTCATCTGAAAATAAAATGGTTATTTACAATGACATGGAGAGATTGGAATTTTTTTAAGCAAGATAGTGTTTGAGAAACCAACCATTCACAGGTCCTCCACCAATGAGATCTCCATTAAGCTCTTGCAACAAATAGACATTGTTCCCATGGTATGCAACAATCCTGAATGGTCCCAACCAAAGATGATCAAACTTTCCATGTTTCTCTCTGTCTTCATTCCTTGCGCCCCACTTCAGTACTGTTGATGGGCAAAAGTGACCGTCCATCAATTGGAAGAACGAGTTCGGTCTGGGGTTGTCCAAATAACCCAAGCCATTTGGTGTAACTCGTTCTGACGGGTTTAATGGCTCCGTTAGCTGATCCAAAAGTCCTAAATAAACAAAATAAAAAAGAATGAAATAACTAACTAATTACTAATTACTATATAGATATGTACATACGTATGATGTAACTATGCAAATATACTTAAATAACAGATTTACTTATCTTATTTATGTACATGATATACACACTGCAAGTTTTAATCTAAACTTACTAAAATCGATGTGAAAAAATGACTGCCTTGAAAAATCATATAAAGAAAGCACATAAGATATTTTTCGTTTTTCTTTTATCAATATAAACTAATAACAAAAATAGTATGAAACATAAATATGTGGATGGACGAAAGCCAGATCATATATTTGAGTTTCAGTGATAAATAAGCGACAAAAAAAACATAAATGAGCTAACCTGTTAGTGAGTAAACAATATTCATCTAAACATCTGTACGATTAGAGAACACCCAACTTGCACGTTCAAGAGGGAAACTTGCAATGAACCTTAAAACTGTTTGAGATAAATCTAGAACAATGTATTGGCAGTTGAGTTTTAATAACATAATAGATGATACAAACATAAACCTATGATCTTATAATTTCATATGATCGTAGTGAGATAAATTTGAAAGTAACCTGTGCATATTATCATTCAATTAAAACTTAAAGACAAATCCTAAAATTTTAATTGAAGATATGATCACAAATTTATATTTTGAGAAGCAAGTTGTAGATGGTATTTATAATATAAACAACATTCACATCATGGATCATTTAATCTAAAGATATCAGACCTATACATGCAACAGAGTTATCAAAACATAAACAACAACATTATAAACATAAGGCTAAATCCAAAATGTGTATATGTCGTTATATTAAGTTCTGGAATTAATTGTCCATCTCTTGCTCCCAGCCAAGATGTCTTCATTACAAAAATCTGTAGTATTTAAAGAGTTTAGGAAAATTAAACATTCTATCTTCTAATATAGGATCAAATCCCAAGATGATTTACTAATTACAAAAGTAGAGGGTGATAAAACCACTCAATATCAAACTGTATCTCCCAAAATTATAATAGGTTTGTTTCTGTTTACAAAATGAGCCAAAGAAATGGATAATTAACTAAACCCAGAAATGATCCATCTCATTAGATCACCACAAGCTACACGATATCCTGAAAGAAAAATGAAATGAAGAAATTTAGATATTAATTTAACCAATATTTTCCAAAATTTCGAATGAGAATAGACTGGCTACAAAATCTGCTGATTCTGTAACTAGTCTTATTTTAAACAACAAAAATCTAATTCAATCTACATTAATAAAAAAAAATTCAATAAAAGAACAACTAAGATAAAAAAAATCTTTACCTTTCAACTGAATGCTAAATTCGACTCATAAAACCTCAGAGTTGATCACTGCTTTGACACACTCAACATTTTTTATTATGACATTTCCAGTTCTTTTCAAGCATTTTCCTTGCCTTTGCGCAATGAACTTGAGTATGTGGTTTTCACTTGTTAATGAGTCCATCTGAGCTGCGAGGGTCTTGATCTTCGCTTGAAGGAAGGGGACATCTGTGTAACATTTGTCTATCCAATGTAAACACACTTCACACCGTGGATCTGGAACAGTTGTTGAGGAAACACATGACTATGCGTCAAAACGCTACCACTGTCCATTGTGGGTTTTTGATTGAGTTTGATCCCTGGAAAATCTTCGTTATGTTTCAGGCATGGTGGAAGATTATCTACAAAATCGTAAGTCCGGTTGGGATCCGATTTATGGTAATTTGGGTCTTCCTCCTCCAAGAACTTTCGATCTCGGAATCAGAGCTCTCATGGACCTTGATCGCCTTGATAGAGCTCACATGAGATTTTGTTTTATTCCATAAACTCCTTGAGATTAATCTCCCAACCCTTTTGTTATTAAACCCTACATCTGGATTCTTCCTTGACAGTTTGCGTGAGTGTTTATTGGAGGTCTTTGCAATGGTATTAGGGAAAAAAATACTCCTCATGCTCAGGAGATTCAATGACCCTAGGGTCAACATCCTGTTGCTCAAACATAGGCTCATCGAGCACAACCTTATCACAGGGTTCTTTGCATAAGAAAAATGGTCTGTCACTGGAAGGGACATGGTTTTTTTCCAGCATAGGCTTATCAACCACATGAACCTCTGCGAGGTTGGATGTAACAAAGCCATTGCGAGATAGGAAAGTATCCCAATCGTTTCCCTGTAATTTCAAATGATGGACGAACAACATCCTAATTAACCCATGGTGGAATAAACTGGAATTCAAACTTTGCCTTTTATACCTCTTAGCCATTTTATATAAAATTCTCAATAAGTAAAATGGCATGTTCAACTGGAAATCGATGAAATTTATTAACAATCTTATGTGGTAAAGAAAAATGAGGCCATAACGACCCTCACATGTAACGAACTGTCTTAAAAATGCCAATAAATCGTACCACCTAGTCTTTAACAGAGATATCGACATACCTTTGTCACAACATTGGATTTTCCGAGAGGTAAAGAACAAACTCCATGGCACCTCCTCCAACTTGAAATTCTTAAACCATTGTTGCCCGGTAAGGGGAAGGCCTATTTCCTGGCTCAAAAATTCCTTGGTAATTTCGATTTGAACATCACCCACTTTGGCTCGGCATCCATCAAAAGAGAGGGTGAACTCCTGGGCTGCTTGCAAGTTGTAACCTTGGAATTTCTCTAGAAAATCAACCCAACCATGAATCTTAAGGTCTTCACTTGCATCGCCATACAAAATCAAGGTTTGGGATCCATTTGGTTCGAAACAGACGACAGGGGCCATACAGATTCAGACAAGAAGTCACGAAGGTAGACATAAATCACTGTAAGCATGAAGGGTTTCAAAAACAGAGGAAACCAGGGAAGAAACCAAAGGAATAAAACTCACCATTACCCTAGCGTGACTAAATGAGAGAATGAGAGGTTTCATACAAAAATTGCGCGTTTTGTGTAATGAATTGTCAAGAGTACAAAATGAAGCCCAAGACTTTAACTTGGAATGATGGGTCTATTGATTTCAGACTGCCACCTCAAACAGAGTATAGGGTACGACCGGGTGCATTTGAATCTCATCATTGTGTAAAGGGTGACGTTGATTTTATAAGGTTAGGAGAAGAGGTGTTTTAGAAACCAAAGCATCATGACAAAAAAAAAGATTTACCAAGAATTATAAATGAAACAAAACCATAGTCTAATGGCAATCGATTCTTGGTGTATCAGTCAAAAACTCAAGATATATCTCATAATCCATGAGAAACTTATAACATGAATGAGTGACAAATTTTTTATTGATATATGATAGGCTTCAAAGCAAACAACACTCATTCAAAATATTTGTAATTCAAAGCAAACAACACTCATTAAAATATTTGTAAGAACATCAACTCTTCTTGAGACATAAGCCTTAGATACAATTTGCAATACAATCATAAGTTTTCAATGCTTCATTCATGATTTCAGTCATGAATGAAGCATGAAAAAAAAAAGAATAGGAACAATCGATACAAACTCTTACAGCTGAAAAGTGACCTTCAAACAACAATACTTATGATAAAGCGTAGGTAGCTACAAGAATTTTTCTTTGTCAATTTAAAAGGTGAAAATATTGTGGAGCTGCCAACAATGGCGACTAACTGGGAGAAGAAATTATCTTTGCACCACCGACAAGTTCATGTTAGGAACGTTTAGAATGGTTACAAATCAAAGACAACTTAAGGTCATCAAACATTCCAAGGATCCTTACACATTCCAGCTTAAGATATCTTCCTGTTAAAATGAAATATGGTGACAAATTTTAAAAATGAGAGCAACAATGTTCAAGTCAATGGCTTCGATACTGTTGATAGGGCCATTGCTTCCAGCAGGCATCTATAGCCTCAACAGGGATGTCAATTATCCCACTCTGACGCCTCTACCCTATCCAAGAATTTCAGTTCAGAATGAGAGACATTTATAATCAATATCGAAATTTTATAACTGATAATTTTCTTGAACACGACATTGCTTCACTGCCAGCAGGCCTGTTCAGTACCCCGACGAAGTTGTCTTGGAATCATGCATGCATTTACCCGCTACCAACAGACCTGTTCAGTATCTTGACGGGTTTACAAACACTTCCGACAACTCTTGGGAAAATTATTCACAATCTGATATAATTTGTGGATATTCAGAAGAGCGGGATGATGCTGAAAATTTCAGTCTTTGACACACTTGTTACTTTCCAGCCTTTAGTTTTTGCTTAATCATCTTCATTATGATCTGAAATTAGTTTCTTGATGAAACTAATTTTTCAAGGACATGAAGGCATACTTGAGTTGCTTTCTTTAAAAGCAGGGACAATGTAAAAATCTTTAACGATGGTCGTGTCTGCTCATAATTATAAAGCAAAACCATGAAATCAATTGTGAACAAAAAAACTTCTTTAGCTAGTCTGCATTTCAGGAAATTACAACAATTGATGCTCTGACAGTCCTCGACTGATGTTTAATATGAGGCATTCTGTTTTCCCTCCTCGAACTAAACTGTGATACATGCATGTTTTAACCAGAAAGCAATGAAAACAAACAAAATGAAAAAGAACCAAAAACCATAAAACAAAACAAAATCAAAACAAAAAAATTATGTACAAAAGGTGAATCTGGGACTTGTCACGAAAAATACCTTTTGAGAGATTGGCCATTCAACGGGAAGGTGTCTGGCTATCCCTCTAAATTCTGTAGGCGGAAAGAGATGGGACCTAGTTTTTCAGCGATTAAGAAGGGTCCCAACCACAGGTTCTGGAACTTGGTATGTTCCCCTTTTCCTTCATGAGGTTTATCCCATTTGAGAACTAGATCTCCCACCTCGAAGTTCCTATCCGAGGCAGAACTTGAATCAAACCAGCTTTTAACAATACGCTGTTGCTAATCCATTCTTTCTTTTGTTTTTGCTCTTACTTCCTCTAATTTTAGCAAAGCATTAATCCGACTCTCTAGAGGAGGACAATCCTCTTCCTGAACTTTCTGTGATAATTGCAGTGAGGGAAGAAAAACATGAGGAGGGAGAATTGCTTCTCTTCCGTAGACGAGAAAGAAAGGAGAATTACCAACAATGGTTTTCAGAGTCACCCTATCAGCCCAGAGTGCGTTAAAAAGCGCGTTGTGCCAGTTTTTGTGGTTTTCAGAAACTGTCCTCTTGATGATTTTGATCAATTTTTTGTTTGTTGATTCTGCTAAGCCGTTTCCTTGGGGGTAATAGCTGGCAAAATATTTCACTTTTATCTCTTTTTCTAAAGCAAAAGCATTCATATCGAAGGACAAAAAGTAGGAAGCATTATCGAAGACCAAACACTTAGGAATACCGAATCAAGTAATGATGTTTGAATTAAGGAAAAATATTACCTGACTAGTGTTTACCACTTTTAATGGTGCAGCCTCAGACCATCTGGTAAAATAATCTGTTGTTGTAATGATGTATTTATGCTGCTACGAGGAAGTGGGGTTAATCGACCCTACAATGTCAATACCCCACTGCTGAAAAGGAGAATCTACCAAAATAGGTTGCAAAGGAAACGGTGCCTTTTGTACTCGTCCAAAAGTCTTTTGGCAGATTATGCATTTACGACATAACACATGGGCATCTTTGAATAACATGGGCCAATACTACCCAACTCTTAATACTTTGTGAGCAGTAGTGTCTCCACTGAAGTGCCCACCAGCTTTTCCTGCATGCAGTTCAGATAACACTTTATTTGCTTCATCTCTTTCCAAACAACGCATGAGGATGTTATCAAAATTTTTACGGAATAATACACCGTTTACCAGCTGGAAAGGTGCAGATTTTAGTCTTAAAGATCTTCTCGTTTTTGGATCTAGATGGCGAGGAGAAGAACCGTGTGTTAGATTAAACTTAATTTCATCAAACTAAGAATTAGAAACAACTTTTGTACAACAGATTTGATTTTGACTATGCTGATTTGCAGTTAAGACATTAAGTTGCATCTGTTGCTCTTCAACTGAATCAACCACTAGTTTGCATAGACCTTGACCTCTAACAATTTGCGCAGGGGTAATTTCAAGGTCATACTCTTGTAATGATGTCATCCAGTTTGCCCATTTTTTACCCAATTCCTTTTTCACTAACAAGTTTCTGACAGCAGGGTAAGGCACAATGACTTTAGTCTTGGATTTCAGTAGATACGATCGAAAATGTTTTACTGCTTTAAAAACTGTATAAGCCCGTTGATCTACAATCGGGTAATTAAGATCTGCTCCTTTGAAGGCTGAGCTCATAAAGGCAATGGGGATTTCATTTCTTTCAGTGTTCTTTTGGGTCAACACAGTGGCATAAGATTGATAAGAGGCAAACATATAAAGAGTGAAATCTTGTGAAAAATCAGGACTCATTAAGGAAGGAGCCTCCACTATGGATTTTTTGATGGAATCAAAAGCTTGATTTTCCTGCGGTCCCCAATGATATTGAACATCCTTTTTAATTAAGTTTTTTAATGACCTTACCATTTCTAAAAAACTCAGGACAAAACTTCTGACAAAATTGATCTGGCCTAAAAAAGATTGCATAGAGTTTTTTGAGGAGGGGGGAGGAAGTTTGGCAATGGATTGAGTTCTTTCAAGATCGATGATCATCCCATCACTGGATACTATGAATCCAAGAAGTTTTCCTTGTTCCACTGCAAAGATAGACTTCTTAGGGTTTAGAGATATGCTGTACTTGCGACATCGTTGTAGGACATACCTAAGGTGAAATAAGTGGTCTTTCTTGTTTTTGGAGAAAATAGTAATGTCATCAAGATAAACCACTACAAATTGATTGATGAGACCACGAAAAGAAATATCCATTGCTCTCTGGAAAGTGTCCCCAACATTTATAAGCCCAAAAGGCATTTTCCTATAGGCGTAAGTACCCCATGGGGTACAGAAAGTGGTTTTTAACTGGTCCGGGGGAGGCATGAGGACCTGGTTGTATCCTGAAAAATCGTCTAGCAGTGATAGTCCTTCAAAACCAGATACCTGTTGAAGAATTTGTTCCATTGGAGGAACATGATAATTGTCTTTGTTAGACGCTCTGTTCAAGTTTTGAAAATCGACACAGAGTCGAATTTCGCCACTTTTCTTCCTTACAGGGACAAGATTATACACCCATTGTGTGTGTCTTGCTGGGAATATTATCTTTTCATTCAATAGTTTGTTTAGTTATTTCTTGATCGTCGGTTCCAGCTTAGGGTGCATCTTTCTCAACTTTTGATGAAAAGGTTGAGTCTGGGGTTTCATGGGGATGATGTGTTGTATTACGTTAGGGTCAATTTTTTTTGAATCATCGTATGTCCAAGCAAAGAAATCCTTGAATTCTCTAAACAATTTTATAAATGTGGACATCTCTTGCTCGAAACATCCCATTCCCAGATTAATACATTGTGGATTATCTTTAGTCCCTAGATTTAGCTTTTCATGGGTCAAGGAATAATTGTTTGTTTTACAATTTACCAATTTTCTGAATTTGTCATGTAAATCATAAAAAATTTCTAATCTTACCATGGATTTAGGGATAGAATTCACCAGATCCGATGTTGATTTGGGAGACCTCGAGTCTGATATTACCGTAAAATTGCGGAGATATTCATCATGGGTGCCTTCATCAATAACTGCACCTTGGAAGGTGTCCTCCATGTGAAAAAAACTGATGATCTGCTGATCATCATCAAACATTCTCCAGTTAGTGACTTTGTTTGGGACTGATGATCTGAACAATAACTCAATTAAGAATGCATTTGGAGAAAGACCTTTTGTGGGAAAAAGTTTGGAAGCGACGTTAGCTAATAAATCAACCTCAGAATTGTTTAATCTCAGAATGGAATTGATGTTAAATGCGAAAAACTTGTGCATTAGATTCCATACCTCGTCTTGATAACTTTTCAGGTGTGGTGATAGGCAATGTATGGAGTTTCTTACCTGTCTGACCACAATTTATGAATCACCAAATACCATTAAGTTCTGTACATTCATATCTACCGCTTTCTTGAGTCCTTGCAAAAGTGCCTCGTATTCGATGGTGTTTTTTGTACATTCAAACTCTAATCGACAGGCGATCAAAGTTTTATTACCTATTGGGTCGATGAGTACACATCCTGCACTAGCTCCTTCTCTAGATTTGGATCCATCGAAGTAGAGAGACCATATGTGAGCTTCATCAACAATGTTTGGCACATTTGGTAAATCTGATGACTGTGTGGATGTCATGAGCCCTGATTGTTGTTCTGGATCAATGATGGCGGAGGTTCAACCATGAAGTTACCGAAGAAGGTGTTCATTCCTTGCATTTCGAGTGAATTAGTGGAAGCAGTAAATGGTTAATTAATGCCATTCAAATCCGTCATGGTATGCTTGAGGTAACGCTCATGATTAATCCTAATTCTATTTGGCTTTCCATTCTCTGATAGCCACAAATGAGACCAGTCTGTTGCAAAATATCCATGCAGCTGTTTGGACCAATTCCTTCTTAAGAATAAACCGTAAACTTTAGGGATGTCATAAATAATGATATCAATAATTTGGTGAACCTTAGGATTAAAGGATAGCCTAATGAGTACATTCTTTAGTTCACAAATTACCTTAACATTCGATCGATCGAGCTGAATGATTTTAAGATTAGAAGGTTGAAATTCAACATTGATTTTTTGGAAAACAGACAAAGGCATCACATTTGATGATGTGCCAGAATCTACCATGCAATTATGTACATTTCTATTGAAAATTTCAAAAGTTAATAAAAAAGGTGGGATATTTTTGCAGGTATTAACAACAGAATTCTGCTGATTTTTAGCCGCTGTCCCTGAAATTACTTTATCTACTTTTGATACAGTTTTTCTGGTGAGTTCCCTTTTATCTAAGGGTTCAGGTGTTGTTTTAGCGGGGACCTTTTGAGCTATTTTAGGGCTAGTTTATGCAATTTTCTTGCTATTCAGATTGTCATTTTTACTGTTTTCTGCAATGTTCTGAGGCATTTTCTGCAGAAGAAAAGGAAACTTCAAAAGTTCACAAACAAAAATATTAGCTCTAAGTTTCTTTAGGTCTTCGATCAAATCATATTCTAAGTTTGGAGTTGCTAAATTCTGTTTAGTTTTCAGAGGCACATCAGTACTTATTTCGAAAGAGGGTTTACTCTGAGTTTTTCTTCTGGTGTTGTAAGGATGGACAATTTCAAAATTGGCTTGAAAAATACTGTCGAAAAAATGCCCGAAGACATTGGGAGATGAATCCTCTTCTTCAACTATTTCTTCTTCAATTACCTCTTCAACATTCTTAGGGGGGACTAAGTTATCATGTGCTTCAAGGATAGTCTGTATAACGTATTGTAGGCTTTCAAAATTCAGACCCTCAGGGGTTGGGTTTGGTCAGTTTGAGGGAAAAGGTTTTCTAAAAGGAGGTTTGTAACTTCCTTTGCTTGAAGATGCTTCGTCAACTGATCTCCTCAAGTCTATGACTTGATTTGATAATTTCTGGATGAACTTTTGTAAACTTTCCAAATCTGAGGTTTCTGATTGGGTTTTAGTTTGGGGAGGCCTAGGAAGAGTTTCTATTTTCTTCTTAGAAGATGGGGTTATTTCAGCCTCACTACTAAGATTATATTTCAAGCTCAAAATATCTTTTTCGATTTGACTTGCCTCCTCGAAGGCCTCCAGTAACATCGAATACTTAGACCTCTTAACCCAAATTGCTATACTATTGTGTAGGGCTTTAGTGTAATATGCCACAATAAGGCTTTCTGCTGTCATAAAATTGACGGTGATTCGGTTTTTAACATGAGGAACCTTTGGTTGAAATCTTTTACTTTCTCCTTAGGGTTCATCTTTAAGCTAGAGAGTTCCATGACTAAGACTTCCAAAGTTTTGTCATCTCCAAACTTCTCTAGGAAACAAGTCTCGAATCTGTCCCAAGATACAATGTTATGAGGTTGTTGGGCGAAATACCATGTAGAGGCATTGCCTTCAAACGCATAAGGAAAACATCTACATACTACATATTCGTGTTCTACACTTCGGAGTCTAATGGCTAGCATGAATTTTTTTATGTGATCTTCGTCGATTTTCTTAGAATCAGGATCAAACTTAGGTAACCATTTCTTCGGATGTTTTGGTAAAGGGTGCTGGGGTCCAGGTACGGCCACAACGTCTTGGTCAAGCCAAGGTTTGGCAGGATTGTTCTAGTTTTCCATGGGTGTAGGTGGTGTAGAAGGCTGAGAAGGTTCATATGATGAACTACCTTCGTCAGATGACTCTCCTCCTGAGGAGGAAGGAGATGAATGAGGTGGGGAAGGTGGAATACCAGATACTCCGGCTGTAAGAGTAGGGGTGTGGTAAGGATATGTGGTATTATCTTGTAGACTAGTGCCTTCAAGTTGGTCTCGGATATCCAATAAATCTAAAGGTTGATTGAGAGGCTTACTAGGTTGTCTGATATGGGCCAAAGCACTGTGTGTCTTTAAGAGTGTCCGACGAACGATTTCTTGTACGTCAGCCCCTTGAGGATTCGATGTTACTAGCTCAATGGGAATCTCAGGATTTTCATTCGAAGTAGTTGATGTTTGAGAAGTAACGTTATTGTCAGAATCACTTCGTGTTACTATAGGGGAGCGAGCATGTGGGGGAGGAGTCTTACGACTTCCACGTGCCATCAATTGTATTCAGGCCCTCCTTCTAGCGCCATTTGTTAACGGGCGAAAGTGACCGTCCGTCAATTGGAAGAACGAGTCCGATCCAGGGTTGTCCAAATAACCCAATCCGTTTGGTGTAACTTGTTCTGACGGGTTTAATGGATCCGTTAGCCAATCTAAAAGTCCTAAAGAAACAAAATAAAAAATAATGAAATAACTATCTAATTACTAATTACTATATATATATATATATATATATATATATATGTACATACGTATGACGTAACTATGTAGATATACTTAAATAACAGATTTACTTATCTTATTTATGTACATGATATACACACTGCAAGTTTTAATCTAAACTTACGAAAATCAATGTGAAAAAATGACTGCCTTGAAAAAACAGATAAGATATTTTTCGTTTTTCTTTTATCAATCTAAACTAATAACAAAAATACTATGAAACAAAAATATGTGGATGGACGAAATCCAGATCATATATTTGAGTTTCAGTGATAAATAAATGACAAAAAAAACATAAATGAGCTAACCTGTTAGTGAGTAAACAATATGCATCCAAACATCTATACGATTAGAGATCACCCAACTTCCACGTTCAAGAGGGAAACCTGCAATGAACCTTAAAATTGTTCGAGATAAATCCATAACAATGTATTGGCAGTTGAGTTTTAATAACATAATAGATGATACAAACATAAACCTGTGATCTTATAATTGCATATGATCGCATCGAGATAAATATGAAAGCAACCTGTGCATATTATCATTCAATTAAAACTTGAAGACAAATCCTATAATTTTAATTGAAGATATGATCACAAATTTATATTTTGAGAAGTAAGTTGTAGATGGTATTTATAATATAACATCATACGCATCATGGATCATTTAATCTAAATACATCGTACCTATACATGCAACAAAGTTATCGAAACATAAACAACAACATTATAAACATAAGGCTAAATCCAAAATGTGTATATGTCGTTATATTAAGTTTTGAAATTAATTTTCCATCTCTTGCTCCCAACCAAGATGTCTTCATTACAAAAATCTGTAGTATTTAAAGAGTTTAGGAAAACTAAGCATCCTATATTCTAATATAGGATCAAATCCCAAGATGATTTACTAATTACAAAAGTAGAGGGTGGGTGATAAAACTACTCAATATCAAACTGTATCTCCCAAAATTATAATAGGTTTGTTTCTGTTTACAAAATGAGCCAAAGAAATGGCTAATTAACTAAACCCAGAAACGCTCCATCTCATTATATCACCACAAGCTACACAATATCCTGAAAGAAAAATGAAATGAAGAAATTTAGATATTAATTTAACCAATATTTTCCAAAATTTCGAATGAGAATAGGCTGGCTACAAAATCTGCTGATTCTGTAGCTAGTCTTATTTTAAA
This sequence comes from Picea sitchensis, assembly GCA_010110895.2. Classification (NCBI taxonomy): domain Eukaryota; kingdom Viridiplantae; phylum Streptophyta; class Pinopsida; order Pinales; family Pinaceae; genus Picea; species Picea sitchensis. The sequence goes on along the minus strand of SNQJ01S0123178.1, from coordinate 34,794 downwards.
CAATAGAAATCTAATTCAATCTATATTAATAAAAAAAAATCAATAAAAGAACAACTAAGATAAAAAAAATTCTTTACCTTTCAACTAAATACTAAATTCGACTCATAAAACCTCAGAGTTGATCACTGCTTTGACACACACAACATTTTTTATTATGACATTTCTAGTTCTTTTCAAGATTTTTCCTTGCCTTTTCACAGTGAACTTGAGTCTATGGTTTTCACTTGTTAATGAGTCAATCTGAGTTGCGAGGGTCTTGATCTTCGCTTGAAGGAAGGGGACATCTGTGTAATATTTGTCTATCCAATGTAAACACACTTCACACCGTGGATCTGGAACAGTTGGTTGAGGAAACACATGACTGTGCGTCAAAATGCTACCACTGTCCACTGTGGGTTTTTGACTGAGTTTGATCCTTGGAAAATCTTCGTTATGTTTTAGGCATTGTGGCAGATTATCTACAAAATCATAAGTCTGATTGGGATTCGATTTATGGTAATTTGGGTCTTCCTCCTCCAAGAACTTTTCGATCTCAGAATCAGAGCTCTCATGGACCTTGATCGCCTTGATCGAGCTCACATGAGCTTTTGTTTTATTCCATGAACTCCTTGAGATTAATCTCCCAACCCTTTTGTTATTAAACCCTACGTTTGGATTCTTCCTTGACAGTTTGTGTGAGTGTTTATTGGTGGTCTTTGCAATGATATTAGGGAAAACATACTCCTCACGCTCAGGATATTCAATGACCCTAGGGTCAACATCCTGTTTCTCAAACATAGGCTCATCGAGTGTGGCCTTATCACAGGGTTCTTTGCATAAGAAAACTAGCTTGTCACTGGAAGGGACAGGGTTTTTTTCCAGCATAGGCTTATCAACCACAAGAACCTCTGTGGGGTTGGATGTAACAAATCCATTGCGAGATAGGAAAGTATCCCAATCGTCGCCCTGTAATTTCAATTGATTTACTTACAACATCCTAATTAACCCATAGTGGAATAAACTAGAATTCAAACTCTGCCTTTTATACCTCTTAACCATTTTATATAAAATTCTCAATAAGTAAAATGGCATGTTCAACTAGAAACCAATGAAATTCATTAACAATCTTATGTGGTAAAGAAAAACAAGGCCGTAACAACCCTCACATGTAACGAATTGTCTTAAAACTACCAATAAATATTGCCACCTAGTCTTTAACAGATATATCGACATACCTTTGTCACATCACTGGATTTTTCGAGAGGTAAATAACAAACTCCATGACACCTCCTCCAAATTGGAATTATTAAACCATTTTTTCCCGGTAAGGGGAAGGCCTATTGCCTGGCTCAAAAATTCCTTGGTAATTTCGATTTGAACATCACCCACTTTGGCTCGACATCCATCGAAAGAGAGGGCAAACTCCTGGGCTGCTTGCAAGTTGTAACCTTGGAATTTCTTGAGAAACTCAACCCAACCCTGAATCTTAAGGTCTTCACCTGCATCGTCATAAAGAAGCAAGGTTTGAGAACCATTTGGTTCGACACGGATGACAGGGGCCATACAGATTCATACGAGAAGTCACGAAGGAAGACATAAATCACTGTAAGCATGAAGGGTTTCAAAAACAGAGGAAACTGCGGCAAAAACCAAAGGAATAAAACTCACCATTACCCTAGCGCGACTAAATGAGAGCATGAGAGGTTTCATAAGAAAATCAGGCATTTTGTGTAATGAATTGTCAAGAGTACAGAAAAAAGCCCAAGAATTTAACTTGGAATGATGGGTCTGTCAATTTCAGACTGCCACCTCAAATAGAGTACAGGGTACGACCGAGTGTATTTGAATCTCATCATTGTGTAAAGGGTGGCATTGATTTTCTAAGGTTAGGAGAAGAGGTGTTTTACAAACCAAAGCATCATGACAAAAAAAATGATTTACCAAGAATTATAAATGAAACAAAACCATAGTCTAATGGCGATCGATTCTTGTTGTATTATTCAAAAAATCAAGATATATCTCATAATCCATGAGAAACTTATAACAATTTGTTTATTGATATATGATAGGCTTCAAAGCAAACAATACTCATTAAAATATTTTTACGAACATCAACTCTTCTTGAGACATAAGCCTTAGATACAATTTTCACTACAATCATAAGTTTTCAATGCTTCATTCATGCTTTCAGTCATGAATGAAGCATGAAAACGAAAATAATAGGAACAATCCATACAACCTCTTACAACCAAAAAGTCACCTTCAAACAACAATACTTATGATAAAGCGTAGGTAGCTACAAGAATTTTTCTCTGTCGATTTAAAAGGTGAAAATATTGTGGAGTTGCAAACAAGTACCGAAGCATCCACCGTGAAATCATCTTTCTTAGTATGTCTTTCAAAGGCTCTTTTCATTTTATCTTGGTGCAGTTGTGAGTTGTTGAAGATCCGTTCTCTCATTTGCTGCACATGGATTAATTGGTTTATCCTCCTTAAAGCATATGCAATCTGAAAACTGCCACTGTACCATATACAATTTGAAAAGGTGATGTACAAATAGAACTTTTAGTGGTGATCCTATCATCCCATAATGCATAGATAAGCTTTTTGTTCAAAGCTTTCTTATTTTCCTGCAAAAGCTTCTTAATAATTCTGGTCAAGCTTTTGTTGGATGACTTAGCCAACCCATTACCCTGCGAATAATAAGCTATGGAATGACCAAGAGTTATATTATAGTCACTGCAAAATTTTTCCATTCTCTTAGACTTGAATGCTGCTGCATTGTTAGTAATGATCTTGACTGGACAACAAAAATCTAGACAAAATATTGCTTTCTAAAAATTGAATGATAACAATATCAGTAGCTTGCCTTGTGGGGACTGCTTCAATCCATTTAGTGAAGTAGTCTGTGGCTATCAGTATCCACCTATGTTGAGTTGAGGATGATGGATGGATATCTCCTATAAAATCAAGGCCCCATTGCATGAATGCTGCTTCAACATAGAAAATCTTTAAAAGTAAAGGTTTCAACTTTCTTTTTCCATAAAAAATCTAGCATTCATGGCAGCTGGAAAATTCCTTGTATACATCGAAAAAAATACTAGGCCAATATTTTGTGCACAGTGGTTTTCCAATAATGGTTCCCTCCACAATCACCTTTGTGAAACTCTTTGATATCTTTTTCAACCTCTCCCTCTAGCAAATAATTTAGCAAGATTCCACCCAGATCTTTACAATACAAAGAATGGTCCAGAATGCAAAACTTTGCTGCTGTCAACTTAAATATGGCTTTGGTTTTTCTTAACTCAGGAGGATCTTGTATATTTCTTATTACATAAATAATATCAACATACCAAGGAGAATCAAGGAATTTTTGGGATACTTGTGGGAATTTTTCTTCTTCTGAATTTGCTGATAAGTCAACAATGAAATTGATTCCCAAGACATCACAATTGGACTGCGCCATCAACTTTGCAAGCCCCTGACCTTTAATCAGCTTTGTAGGTTTGATCTCTAGGTCATACTCCAAAATCATAGTTATCCATTTGCCCCTTCTCCCTTCAGGATTAGGTTGAGTCAAAATGTCTTTTACAGAATTGCTAAGCACATAAGCAATGACATGGGAATGCAAGATATAAGTTCTAAATTCCTTAAGGGCCTTCACCAAGGCATATGCCTACTTTTCCATGATGTCATACCTTAGTGGGGAGTCTCTCAATGTACTGCTATAATAGGCTATGGTCATTTCAAAGTCCTGTTCATCTTTTTGTGACAAAACACCAACAATGGTGTGTTCTGAAGCAAAAGAAAACAAGATAAAATATTTTGCAAAATTCGGGCTGGCCAACACTGGAGCTTTGGTTAATGCCACTTTAATATATTCAAAAGACTTCCTAGCTTTAGGATTCCATTTTATTTCATTTCCTTTCCTGAGCATATTTGTGATTTACTTTATGATTTCAGCCAAGTTAGGAATAAACCTTCTCAAAAAATTTACTTTTCCTAGGAAAGATTGTACCTCCTTCTTGCTTCTTGGTGTGCTAATATTCAGAATTGCTTCCACTCTATTGGGGTCTATCTTTATCCATTCCTTTGAAATGATGTGTCCAAGAAATTTTCCTTCTTGCATTCCAAAATTTGACTTTTTTGGATTCAATGAGATGCCAAACTTTCTACATTTATGAAAAACCCTTCTTAGATGTTTGAGATGTTGATCACCAGAATATGAAAATACAATGATATAATCTAAGTAAATAATGATAAACTTATCTTTCTCATAGAAAAAGGCTATGTCCATGGCCCTTTGGAAAGTTTCCCCTGCATTCATAAGCCCAAAAGGAATTTTTGAATACATGAAGGTGCCCCAAGGTGTTGTAAAAGTTGTCTTCTCTTGGTCATCGGGATGCACCATGATTTGGTTGTATCCAGAGAAACCATCAAGCATTGATATCTTATGAGATCCAACCACCTTCGACATGATGTAATCCATCTTAGGGAGTGGATAATTGTCTTTGAGAGACACCCTGTTTAGATTCCGAAAGTCTACACACAACCTGATCTCACCACTTTTCTTCCTGATAGGCACTAGGTTAGCCACCCACTTGGAAAATATTAAGGACACTATAATTTTGGCATCAAACAACTTCCTTACCTCCTTTTCAATCAATGGAAACAATAGAGGGTTTATTCTTCTCAACTTTTGCTTGAAGGGTTTATGATCATCCTTGATTGGAATTACATGATGAATTACCTTAGTAGCATATACCTTTAAATCTTCATAACTCCATGAAAAGACACTATGGAAATCCTTCATTAGGCTGATATACCTCTGTTTAATCTCTGGACTAAGTGTTTTGGATAGTTTGATGATCTTGGGATCCTTCTAAGTTCCAATGTTGCAATCTTCTATGTCCTCATCATTTGCAGTGATTTTAGGATTTCTGGCTACATCGTTGTTGTCAAAAATATTTTCCAATGGAACCAAGCCTTTGGGAATAATGTTGTTTTTGAGTTGCACTATATCTCTCCCAACAATCTTATTTGGAAAAAAGTCATAATTGTTGAATACAATTGCATCTTCATTCTCTTCACAACAACACTGATCATCAATATTCGAATTATCAAATTCATCACTCATCTGAAGGAATCTTTCTACCTGTTTGTCATCTTCAAATATTTGCCAATATTTAATGTTATCAGGTACTATTGGCCTATGCTTGACTTCAATTTCATATTTTTTTTTAGGAAAGATTGGAATTTTGAAAACCGAGGCCAAAGTAGCTAAAGCATCTGCAATTTGATTTTACCCCCTAGGAATCACTGATAATTTGTATTATGAAAACTCTTCAAGAAGATCAAGTACTAAATTCCTATATGCCCTCAATCTAGGATGCTTGGATTGATATACACCCTTTACCTGATTAATAACAAGCTCATAATCTCCATGTACAACTATCCTCCTAACACCCAATTCTTTTAAAGTCTTTAATCTCAAAATCAATGACTCATATTCAACCATGTTATTGGTACAATCAAAAACAAGTTTGTAAGAACAAAGTTTTGTACCTATCTTGGGAGGGTTAATCCATACACCAACGCCTGCTCCTTCTCTGCTAGCAGCTCCATCAAAGCTCATATTCCACATCTCATCTTCTGCACTGTTTTGATGATATGTAATTTTATCTGTTTGATGATCAGTTTTGTCTTTGATGGCCATGACAGTTATTGGATCCTCCTCTTCAAAACTCAATTCATTATAGAAAATAGAGGAACCAACCTCAATATCTATAGAGTAAATGGGATGGTTTTTTGGTTGAGTTTTTCTACTCACCATGTTCTTGAGAAACACTTCTCTATACAACCTCCTTTCTTGGCAAAAAACAAGGATAATAGCATATGGCATATCCATTTGCAAAGTCCCTTTCAACTTTGCAGCCCAAGATCTAGGTAACAACATGCCAAATTTAGGAGGGGTGTCAACAACCACCACATCCATGATCATATTTTTTGATGGAATTTGAGACAATGATACAAGAAGATCTTTGATTAAAACCAAGCATTTCACCTTCCTTGAGTCAAAAGAGAAAAGATCCTTGTAAGGTCTTGTAATATCTAGGCCCAACTCATCCATGACCACCTTGGGCATTAGATTATGTGATGCTCTTGAATATAACATGGCATTATGTAAGGTCATGTCATGAATTTTAAGACTAACATACAAAGGAGGGACACCATCAACATCACCACTCTCCTCCACATGTGGGCCAAATAAGATAGCAGGGTGATCATCTTGTACATTCAAGGTGTCAGGGGCTTCTTCCATTTTGAGCATTTTAATGATCTGATTTCTATATTCACCATTCTTAATCAGCTCATTGAATGGAACAAATTTTTTGATTTTAGCCATTTCACTTTCAAAATTAAAAGGAGATGGGGATTTTTCTACCTCTTTGATGACTACTTCGTTTATTTCCTCGGGTATTTTCTTTGGGGGTTCTTCTTTGGATTTTCCTTTCTCCGTTGCATCCTTTGCTGAATTATCTTTCTTAGGTTGGCTTGAAGAAGGTGTATTTATCCAAAGTTCCCTTGTAGGATTTGCCTTTGGAGGATTTGCATGCACCTTTTTGCTTATGAGGTTATACTGTTTCTGAAGCTGCATAATAGCATTTTGATATCCCTTCTTAAACTCTTCTATTTCCAATGAAAACATATCATCATTATCCTGTATAAACTTATCATTTTCATCCATAAACTGATCATGTTCTTCTTTAGTTAATAACACATTTGTTTCTGTATCATCACAACAATGCATATTGTCTTCAATTGTTTGATCAAAATCTTCATTTACATAGTTGTTTTGGAAAGGAGGTTTTATTTGTTGATCACCTTGATTTCTCTGGTCTCTTTGCCTGATCCGTGGAACTGGATCTCTTCTAAAATTTTGATTTCTGGGATGAAAATAAGTTTGATCCTTGGTGGCAGGGTTATTCTTCAAGGACATTCTTTCCATGAATATTTCCATAGTTTTCATAATCAAATCAAATTTCTCATCGATGATTGAGAAGTTGAGGGTTATGCTTCTCCTTGGACATTCTTCACATCTCTATCATGATTATGTTTGATCTTCCCTAAAGCCACCAGATTTACCTCTACTTCAATTGTATGACTCATCATATCATCTAATGTATTGGATCTTCTTTCTCTTAACAACAAGGAAAAGTCATTGTCAAAAGAATCAACATATCAAAGTTGGGCAACTCGAGGAGGAAGTTTTACTTCAGTAGGAATTGAATTGTAAAATTTCATAAATATGGTTGAAAACTCTTGTACTGTTTCATTAGGTGATCTTTTTATGTTATTGTACTGAGTTAGCAATTGAATATGATTCTTCTTGTCACCCCACCTTGCAAGGAAAAGTGTTTCAAAAGCTGCAAAGTCAGGGATACTCGCTGCAGGAAGAGATTTAAACCATTTTCTGACTTCTCTTGAAAGACTTTGCGCGAACAACCTGAGTTTTGCATCTTCATGATCTATCTCCTCTAGGTCAACAAAATCATTGAACCAATCTAAGTGTCTTTGGGCTGATACATTTTCTTCAACATCAAATGATATGATTCTCTGCTTATAATTTTGGGGTAAATCATGCAACTGGGAAGGCAAGACAAGAGGATAAAATCTGGATGCCATGGCTCTTGGAGGATTTTGGTCTATCTAAACAGTCTGAGTGGGGACAATCTGAATAGGAATAGTCTGAATGGGGAGAGTGGGAATCAAAGATTGGAATTTATTCTCATCAAAGATAATTTCATTCAACTTATATTATGATCTAGATCTGAACAAGGTTTGATCAAATTTTAAATCAAATTCAAGGTCATCGATACTTTTTAAGCCGTCTTTGGGTAAAGATAAATTTCTGTCTAGGAAAGCAAATGATTTGACTGTCTTTTCTTTTCTTTTATGTAAGAGTTTCTCAGTATCAGACATAGATGCTATGGGTTCTGGATCATGGTTCCTTCTAGTGTGAATTCTCTTAGGAGCCATGATTTCTTATTTTCTCAAAAAAAAATTATGCTCATGATCTTATTAAATGAAGTTTCCAGGGTAAGAATATTTCAGAAAAAAGGTGTTTGATTCACTGTTACCCTCAAGAATCAAATCTAAAGTTTTTATTCATTATTGAGCCATAGAAGAGTAAAATAAAAAGATATCGAGGGTTAGATCACAGTCTAAGGAGCCTAGTGTGATCTAGTCTGCCTCACAGAGGTTGTTGAACCTTTTCATGATTGTATGATCGAAAGTATAGTGCGTGCAACACCATATTTTGTAGAAACCTAATAAAAGAGCCTAAGAAGCCATATCTTTGTAGACGTAGCCCAGGAGGGGGTGAACCACGGTAAAACTTGTGTTATGTGTGTTGTCTATTGCATATTTACCTTCTGTCATTAGTTAGATTATGAATGGATGAATGAATGATTCAATTAGATCTATTAGAATGCATGCATAGGCTTAATAGATGAATGAATCTTAGGAATAATAGAGAGAATAATCAGATCAAGGCATGAGAAGATCAATTATAATCCCATATCCCCACTCTTTCCTAGACTGCAAGCACTTGAGTTTTGTAGTCACCCATAGAACTATCTCGGGTGAGACTGTGCAATACATCTTGTGTGTTGTGTTACCTTCTAGTTTACCAGGAGGGATGATAGTTTTAGATGGTTTTGTTTGAAACTTGTTCAGATCTAAACATGGGTCAACCCAAGAAGTAGATAAAGAGATTGATAACCAACAATAACTAACTGCACAAGTTTTGTATCCTCATCTGTGATCTTCTTTGCTTCCTAGATCTTCTGACAAATGAATAAGTATTTTTTAGGGTCCTCTGAAGCCTCTCCCCGAAATTTTGGTAACCTGATCATGGGATCATGTCCTGCCATTTTAAACTGTGTTGAACTACTACCTCCACGCGGTGTAGATATTTGATAGTTATTTCCCGAACCAAATCCCCCATTTGATGCTCATTGTTTGGATCCATGTCCTGCTTCTTTTTTTACACTAAATTTTGGTTGTCTAAACGCTGATGTTCTTTCAGATGTGTTAGTCGCACATGGGGTTGTAGGTTACACATTGAGGATTATTTGGATTGGAGTTCTGCCTTCTATTCATTCCCTTGGACCTCATGTTTTCCTTTCATATGTTGCACACAAGATTTCCTCAATCTGCTCCATATCCAGGAGATCCTCTACCTCTTCTTCAATGCTTTCCAAGCCCTATCTATCAACTATGAATCTCTTCTTGTTATTCATCTTATATTGGTAGGCTACTCCACTGCGTGTCTTTCCAACTTTTTCCATTATCTTCTTTATCTAGTCTTCCTCCATCATGATTGGGTTTATGGCCTCCTTCTTCTTTCCCTTATCCATCTCTTCCTCCATTTTTACACCTCCTACAAGTGCTTCCCCCCTTCCCCCATGCACATAGGGAATTTTAATTGTCTGATTCCATGGTCATCACATCGTTGTTATACAATAAAATCTTGATTGACGCATACAACGATCTGATGTACTTCACACTGGGTCCCTTTAGAAAATCCTGCTCTGCTATGGTGTAAGACTTCACTGTATCTATTGCAAATTCGGCGATAAACTCTGCAATAATACTGTCTAACCAGAAATATATTGTGTGTTGAATTTGTTATTAACTTGTTGTAACTACGCTATCTCCACAAGATTCCACTCCAACTGTCTAACGCAATTTGTAGGATGGTTTTCTTTTAACCTCAATAACCACTCTTGCAACAAATGTGGGAAATCACAGAAAAATACCTCATGAAGGTCACTAAGCACATATTTGTCAAGATATTTGTGTGGTGTTAGTTTAGGGTTTCTGTTGTCCTTATGCACAACTTGAGTTCTTTCATTTTCAACCATCTTTCTATCTATGCCTTTGTTGGATTCCATGGCCTGAACATTCCCTTCTATACCTTCATCCTCCGCATGTTTCTTCCACAGATCCCGTCCACTCAATCCTATGCAATTCCAGCCATCAACAGAACCATTTGTTGGTTGGATCTCTCTCTTTCTCTTCTTCTTAGGTTGACCAAGGTTCATATCTTAATAGGTTTCCAACAAAACCCTCTAAAACTATCAGTCCTCCTGGTAAACCAGAAGGAAACATTGCGTGCAGAGTGCACAATGCAGTCTCACCTGAGATAGCTTTATGGGTGACTACAATACCCAGGTGTTTGTAGTCTAGGAATGAGTGGGGATATGGGAGTGTATTCTATATTTCTTTATGCATTAAACTTGTCGTTGATTCTAATATTTCTAATATTCATTCATCTTTTAACCTTATGCATGCATGCTAAGACATCTAATTATTCATTCATTAATAAACTAATCATTGAAAAAAGTAGACATTCAAGAACCATTACACATAACACAAGTTTTACCGTGGTTCACCCCCTCCTAGGCTCCACCCACAAAGATTTGGCTTCTTTGCTCTTTTATTTAGTCTGTTGCAAAATCTAGCACTGCGTGCATTACATCTTCAATCATACAATCATGATGAGGTTAAGGAACCTCTACGAGGCGGATTAGATCACACCAAGCTCCTCAACCTGTTACCTAACCCTCAAAATATACCTTACTCTACTCTTCTACAACCTCATTACAATCGACATTCTCTCAGATCATCTATTCCACCAAAAAACCAACAACAATTATCAACAATCTTTAGCCACTTTACCAATAATAACCAAACCCCTAACTTATAACTTCCAGGTTCTTATTTATACTATTTTACATGCTTATAGCCATTAAAATCCTTATAAAAAACCCTAAACCTGTCATGTTTAGGCTTGTCTTCCTCCTCGCCACATGGATTTTCCTCTTGCATGTTGCTTTTCCTTCTTTTTCTGCATGCTGCTTTCTTGACACTTGTTTCACATGCTCCAAAATTAGGTATTTCCTTCCAAAAATAGGTATTTCCTCAAAATAGGCATGCACCCAACACTACCTCTTCGGGTAGGGAACCTTACCTGATTAGACCAAGGGCCCCTCCTCGGGAGTCCTCTATCCTTGTTGGTTTAGGTTGTGATCTAGTAAAATATTCTAGTCTCGGTAGAGCGGGCCTTGAATCTTCCCTTAAACATGGCCAAGAGTAGGCATCTAGAGAAGTCTCGAAACATAGGAAATTCCTTATATCTAGGGTTCTTAGAGTAGAAAAATCATTATGCACAGGGACCCCATGAAAATAATGTCAATTATTATTCAAGGTCTTGGGGGGAGGGCCAAGAAACCATCTCTTCATCATCTCATTGAAGTATATCATCCGACAATTGTGTTGATTCAAGAAATGATGGGTTCTTGTGAATCAATGATCCCTGAGATGGAATAGGTTACTTCTGTGATGTGTTTTTTTTTGGGGGTGGACTTTGTTGGTAACTCTAGTGGTTTAATTACAAGTTTTTCCTCACATTGTAAGTTAATAAATTGTTTTTCAATTCCCTCTAGTATCTTTACATAGATTTTCATCTTGGAATTGAATCAAAGTTTATTTGTTCTCAATTTTTATGCCTCGTTTGACGACAAATAGGATTTCTAGTATCGAATTTTTAGTTTATAGTCTATTTTCACGAATGAGCTCATCATTGGCGGGGACCTCAATTTCACAATCAACAAGAAGGATATTTGGGGCCTAGAAGCTAGAAGAAAAATTGACACCTTTCGTGATCAAATTGAGTGCCATGGGTTGATCAATGTAGAACTTGCTTATATTCGCCCCACTTGGAATAATAATAGGAAGGAGGAGGAGGTAATTGAAAAACAATTGGATAATTTTTTAGGGTCTCTAGATATGTTGGAAGCAATTGGTTTATATCAGTCCCGAGTGGGTTCGATCTGTGCTTCTGACCACTTCCCAATTTTTCTTGAATTGGGTCAGCTAGAAGGGAAACTTGGTTCCTTGTTCAAATATAATTTGACATGGGCGAGTTTGGAGGAATTTAGAGCTGTGGTTTGGGATAATTGGAAATGATTTAATCCTGACTCTTCCTCTTCAACTAGTGTGCATTTTGTTTCAAATCTTAAGAGGATAAAGGGCCTTGTTTCTTCATGGGTCTGGGAAAGACAAAGGGTAACAGGTTTGGAACTCCTATCCATTGAAGATCATTTAGCGCACCTCCATGGTAGTGCTCACTTGTCTCTAGGAATTCCCAAGGTCTTGGAGGAAAGAAAAAATTTGGAAGCTCGTGGGGCACGAATTACTACTTGATGAAAAGCAAAGTTGGCATCTTAAAAGTTGTTCTCTTTGGATCAAAGCGGGCGACCAAAACACAAAATTCTTCTAGAAATTCACCAACTTCAGGAAAAATAAAATACAATTTTAGAATTGCAATATGAGGATGGAAACTTTGTCCTAGGTTTCAAAAATCTTGCGTCACTTGGAGTTAATCATTTCAAAGGCCTTTTTGAAGAACTTTAACATACAAGGATAGATACAATTATGAAGCAATTAGATTTTTTCCAGCGTCTCATTGATGAAAAAACAAATGTTGACTTGTTCTGAGAGATCTCTTTAGAAGAACTTAAGGGGGTCATATCTTATTTAAAAAGGGACAAAAACCCTGGGCCAGATAGTTGGTTCAATGAATTCTTTGACCAATTTTTTGACATTGTGGGTGATGACCTGATGCATGTGGTTGAAGAGGTTTGATCCACAAGTGAGATTTTTCAAAGCATAAATGCCACTTTTATTGTGGTCATCCCGAAGCTATATTGTCCCGTTACCTTCAGTGATTTTAGACCAATTTCTCTTTGTAATAGTCTTTACAAAATAATTACTAGACTCATAGAAACTCGTCTAAAGCTTGTGCTAGAAAATATCATTATTGTCGAATAGTTTGGTTTTTTAAAGGGACGATTAATACATGAAGTTGTTGGTTCTTTGAAAGAAGGATTGCACTTGATTAAAACTCTCAAGCACTTATTTTCGGTTTTTAAGATCGACCTTACCAAGGCTTTGAAAGTTTTAAACCTGCGAAGTAAAGCAATGCATATATATTCTTAAGCAATACATAAATTAATCAATGGCTCATACACAGAATACACAGAGATCTTTACCGGAAACCCTCAACCGGGAAAACCTTTCTTTTTCATTATCTCGAATTTCACCATTCACCATACAATATATACAATGTTTTTAGGTATTCCGTAGATACCAAAACCCTAATCCCTTAATCCAGGATTAATTTACAAATCAACTAAAAATAGCAAAATCCGCTAAAAATAGCAAAAAAACCGCCCACGCAGTTGTTGTAGCGCACCCACACACACACACATGCAAAGAATATAACACATACCCAAAATTCTCCCACTTGTTGTTTTCTTTGCATCCAGGGGTCCAGGGGATTATATAGTCAACAATCCAGGGCAGCAATGCCCATTGTTACTCTACACCAAGA
>SNQJ01S0123178.1:4138-21343 GCA_010110895.2 Picea sitchensis | reverse complement strand
GGGGCAGGTTCTCCTTTCTTTCATCCCTCCCACAGTTTCTATTAGGGATGCCCCATATCGCCCTACTTATTCCTACTGGTAGTTGATGACGTTAGCTAGACCATTTCAAAAGCTAAATGATCAAATGCTTTTCATGGTATACGAATGGGGCATTTTGAAAATCTTACCCATTTTCTATTTGTAGATGTTGTTCTCATGTTTTGTTCTTGTGCAAAGTAGATGATAAATGTATGAAACACAACTCAAAGATTTTCTACGAGGCCATGGGTACGGTCATCAATACTAAAAATTCAACTAGCTATATGCCATATGATCATGAACACAATCGATTCATATTCTCTTCCTTGTTTGATTACTCAATTCAAGAGGTAGGGAAATGATTTAAGTATTTAGGTTTCAATTTAAAACCTAAAAAAATGGTGTTGGGGAATATAATTGGTTGGTGGCCCGTATTGATCGTAAGATCAATTTTTGGTGCAATAGATGTCTCTCCGTAGGGGTAGACTTGTGCTCATTAAATCAATGCTCGAAGTAATTAATGTATATTAGCACCTCCTAGCCTGTATACCCAAAGGGGTGTTAGTTCACATTCATAAATTTCATTTTAATTACTTGTGGAGGGGTAGTTCAGAGTATATGGGATCTTAGTTGGCAATTTGGAAAATACTTTCTAAACCCGAAAGTCTTAGTGGATGGGGTCTCAAGAATTTATGGTCTTTGGATGAGCTTTGGCAACTAAATATCCATGGGTTGTTTTTTTTAGTGATATTATTTGGAGATTCATTCTCGTTTCCAAATATATTGAGCCAAGATCTATTTTGGATTGGATTCATCAACGTAGGAAAAATGTTCCCAATGCATCGAAACAATGGTAGACGATTTCTCAGGATTTTCCATTAATAGGACATTACCTGGCATGGAAAGGTGTATTGGGACATCATATTAGGAGTGGGGTTAATGTTATAGCTGACATTGGTGAGCCGAGTTTTATTTTAAATGCATTAGTGGAAAAATTGCGTGACCTAGGCATTTGTACTCTCAACCGTATTGTTGATTTACATTAGTCTACGCTCGGGTAGAACCACTAGTCATCTACTTTGGATATTGGATTAGAGGATCAATAGTCCATGGATTGGACATGATACATATCAATATCGAGGCAATCTCACATTCACCTCTCAGATGTTGAGGACGAGCTTGTTTGGATTTATCCAAATGCGAGTGGAAGGTATTATGCTAAATCAGGGTATCAAGCTCTGGTAAACGATGATGTTGATGGATCATGATGGTGGTATAAATCTCTTTGGAAAGTAAATGGACCTCTAAAAGGTAAACGTTTTTTCTACCTAGTGCTCAAGAATTGTGTTTTAACATGTGATCGATTGCAAAGAAGGGGAAAGTTTGGTCCATGCATCCACTATCTTTGTAAATGTTGAAAATAAACTAATCATCATTTGTTTTAGGAGTGTGCCTTCTCTAGACATGTGTGGATGGATATTGAAGGAAAACTAAATTTAGGCCAATTGTGGAATTGGGACTCAAGATAATCAATTGAAGTCGTTTCATGCCCTCCCCCTCTTGGTTGTGTGTGGCATATGAATTTCTCGAAATGCTTGTATTTTTGATGGAAAAGTCACAAGTCACCTTTAAAGTATCTCAATAGGTGTTGGGTTTAATGCCCCATTACAAGTGCTCAATCAGATCCAAATATCCTAGAGTATTACTCCCTCTTGAAATTGATCATAGTTCAATTTGGGTTTCTTTTTTATGGAGGATGTCAGGGCCCAGAACATCAGAGTGGTGTGGGTTTTTAGCTACTTTTCTCAAATACACACTATATTGCTAGAAAGATCAACTTGGTAAGAGGCACTAAAAACAAGGTTGAGTTCTTGGTTCTATTTTATATGCTTAAATGTGTTGCGGACAACCTTATCTCTAAAATTCAGGTGTTCAAAGAGTGTATTTTAACAATTAATTGGATGTTGGGGAAATATTTTATTGAAATTATGGACTTGTTTATCTCGGGCCAACGTTTAAAAGTTATCTCTGCCCCCTTTTTTGTCTATCTAATTTAAGCATATTTTTCGGAACACAATTGTTCAACTGACAAACTTTCAAAAGAAGCTCTAGAATTGCACGATTACCTTTTGTAACTAGTGGAATTCTCAGATGGGGAGGTCATCTCCAAATGAGAAGAATCTCTTTCTTGATTTGTTTTAATTCTGTAAGTTCCTTTGGTGATGATTGTTTGAGACCAACTCTGGGAACAATATATGATATTGTGTAGATTATAGTTTTGAAAATGATTTTCTTTTTTGCTTTTTGCAATATTTATGTCCCGTGCCTTTGGTGCCTAAGGAATGTAACTCTTTCTTAAATGAAATAGAAGTTACGATATTTTTTGAGGGAAAAAAATATTTAAATGATTATTTTTTGTTATTGTAAGTTTTTTCTATTGCAAGTCTCACAGGTCTCATAGAAATTATCTATAAATGCTTTCTGTAGTTTATGTATAACTAGATTCTTGGAGTCATTGGATTTATTTTTGTATTGTAAGTGGAAAGTATGTCTATACATTATTTCCACTGTATCCCTCAAAGTTATGTAAAACAATTTCCTCCTCTTATTAACTTCAAACACCACTCCAGATTGACTGATGACCAAGTCGTCATCATCATTTACATCCTTTACAATTTTTTTTCTCTTAGGATGACATTCCGTTCCCTCACTATCGGTCCCTGCAAAACATTAAAAAAATATGAAATCAAGTGCTTATAACTTGTTAGCGATTAATGTTAAGAAATTCATTTTTAGTAAAAAGTCAAAGAAAAAATTCATGTTGATTATCTTTTGATCCACCTAATTCTTCTCTTTGCAACATTTCCATAAATCTTTTACACTCTTTTGCACTCAAATTGCCAACAATCTTATTGAGTTTCTTCAAGTTTTTTCCCTACATGACACACATTAACCAATACACATCATTAATTTAGACATATAGATAATTGAAATATATAATTAATTTTTTAATAAAAATTAAAAAAGTTGCCTTGTTCTCTTGTTGAGATGAGTTACCTGTTGATTTTTGGACAACATCGGGAAGACATTCTCTTAGAATAATAATTAATAATATAATTATTGATTATAAAATATCATATATAATAAGTAAATGATAATAATAAATAGTTATTGATTATTGAAGGGACACATCCTTTCATGGATGATCACCACATGTTCACTATTTATGGAACACTCATCATTGTAATAATATATTGATTATATCTCATATGAAGAAAAACAACATGGTATCAAAGTGGGACTGGGCTTGACTCCTTCACAGGGGGACCCAAGAAAATGATAGTAGAGTAAAATGTTGGGAGTGTTAAATTTGTGGGGTTGTTACAATTTCTATGTACAACATATTTACTTTTTTACTCCTACCTAAATTATAGAAAGAATTCCATAAATTATGGTGGGGAGTAATTTCTAGTAAAAATGTCTAATTACCTAAATATGAGGAATGTAATGCATATTTACTTCTACCTATATTTATGCAAAGAATCGCATGAATTATGGAGGAATAATTTAAAGTCAAATGCTATGTGGATGGATTATAACCAAATTAATCTTTGGTTAGTTACAGAGGTATTCTCCAACTATTTATAAGAAAGAAAATTGAATTTAATTTCAAATTTAATTGTTCAAAGAGACGTATCTTTTTTGGATCAATATAATATTACTATAAAAAGACACTTGAAAGACACAACAATAGACACACGTATTTTCTCTCTCTCACACATGGGATAAATGATCTAAGGAAGAGATTAAGAAGTTGAAATTTTCTGAGTTACTTACTGATGTTCTAGTGTTTACTAAAGTAATACCGTATATCATTGGAAGTAATTACCACTTGTGGAAAATTGTGTTTATTTAATTTAACACTAGAAAATCAACATTGTTAGCCGTATGACATCGAGTATATGGTGGATGTGTCTTGGTCATAGTAAAAGACATATTATTTGGAGGGTCACTGTATATAGTTGTGCACAAGATAAATTGATCTCCTTTAGGAGATGCTTTTTGTTGTTCTTGTTTCTTGTTTCGGGAAGGTCACATGTAATATCTCTGAGAAGGAGCCATAATGATGGTCACAGGAAGAAGACATGGAGGGAAAGACCTTACACCATGATATCAAGGAGAGACATTGGTAGACATGACGCTCAGAGACAAGAAGTCTCTAGGAGCAATGTACCTCGTAGGACGGGACCATGCCAGATGGCAGAGACAGTTCCAATGATCATGGATACAACGAGTCAAGACCGAATGTAGTACAACTATGGTAGATCCAGTAGAGGAGGAAAACATATTATGAGACTTAGAGGGAGCAGGTTTAGCAGTCCCAGTACATGAGTAGAGCCATGATATGTTGAGGAAGTAGACATGGAAACAATTCCAGTGTATGTAGAGGCATTCCCAGAGAGGGAGGCGATACTACATCCAGAGGGAGTAGAGATTGAGTTACCTCCAGAGAAGGAGGAAGAGCTACCCTCAATGTCAAAGGGAGCAAAGACAAAGGAGGAGTCACCTCCATCTCCATAGGGAGTGTTGAWGTTTTTCAGCTTCCTGAGACATTGGTTTCATGAGGGAACCTCGATATATCAAGTATGGTCCAAGATGACTTAGCATGATCAACATTTACCTATGTTTCTATGGGAAAGGAATCCATGACTGCAGTGTATGTTCAGAAAAAAAAAGTCCTCATAAGAATTTGAGGAATATGATGCCCAAGGAGGCCTTCACYGAAGTGAATCCTGAGGTTGGATACTTCCAGATATTTGGGTGTCCAATATACATTCATGTACCCAAGGAAAAAAAGGATCAATCTAGACCCTTTAGGAAAAAAGGGTACATTTGTGGGGTACAATGATTCTTCGAAGGCATACCGGATCTACATCCTTTTTCAGAGAAATATTAAGGTGAGTAGAGATGTTACCTTTGAGGATGAGGTATCCTTTAAATATATCTACAAGATCTCACATGGAKATTGATCAAATTGATCCAATTGATCCTGTAGATCCAATTGATGTTCCCAGAGATATTGTAGTAGTTCGAAAGAGACCTACATGGGCTCGTTAGAATCTGTAGGAGGTAGAAGGATATGTAGCTCCTCATGGTACCTTCCGAGTGAGAAAGATACCTCAAATATATTCATGCTATGCTTCATATATGAGCCGCATCATTCATTTTGAGCCTTCCTGTTATGAGGAGGCAACTAGTAATCCAATGTGGAGAGATGTCATGATGGAGGAGTATCAATACATCATGAAGAATGATGTGTGGGATATTTCTCCAAGACCCGAGGGGAAGTCTGTAGTGACTTCCAAATGGATCTACAAGATCAAACACATAGTTGACAGGAGCATCAAGAGGCACAAAACAAGATTTGTTTCTAGAGGATTCTCTCAGGTGGAGAGAATAGATTATGAGGAGACACTTGCTCCTGTTGCTTGATACACTTCTATCCAGATGATTATTTCCCCTACAACATCCATGGGTTATAGATTACATCAAATGGATGTAAAGACAACCTTTCTCAATGGAGAGATTGAGGAAGAAGTATACATCGAGCAACAAGATGGTTTCATGATACATGGGAAGGAGTCTCATGTGTGAAAGTTGAAGATGACCTTGTATGGACTCAAGCAACCACCTCTAGCTTGGTATGCAAGGATTGATGGACACCTGATGATTTTTGGGATTCAACAAAAGTGTTTTCGATCCCATCCTATACTACAAGATTGTTAATGGTGAGTACCTCATTTTGGTTCTCTACGTTGATGATTTATCCCTCACTGGTATATAGAGCTTTATTGTTGAATGAAAGTATGAATTGGCCTCTAAGTTTGAGATGAAGGAACTTGGTATAATCCAATACTTCTTGGGACTAGAGGTGTGGTAGAGAACTCATGATATCTTTATGATTCATGGGAAGTACACAGTTGAGATATTGAAGAAGTTTGGGATGTTGAACTTGAAGCTTGTGGCTACACCAATGGTGACAAATCTGAAGAAACTAAGTGGGTCTTTTTCTGATTCTGACGAAATTGATCCGACTTGGTACAGACAACTGATTGGATCATTGATGTATCTAGTTAAAACCAGACCAAATATTTTCTATGCGGTGAGTGCACTTAGCCAGTTTATGAGTCAGCTAAGATAGACACACTAGATTGTTGTGAAGCATGTGCTAAGATACCTGCGAGGCACAGTTGGACATGGTGTGAGATATACTTCTAGTATTGATATGATATGGAAATAATATATTGACTCATCTCTAGAGGTCTTTAGAGTCGTGTTTCCTTCCTAGGTCTATAATTTTGTTTGTCTTTCCTCCCTGTGCAGACCCGATTGTAATTTTTCTCCTCGGCTTGTGGTTTTCCTTATGTTTGTCTTCATCTAGTTGATCGACCTGTTTTCCTTGTCAGATCGTCTGAAATCCATCTGCCATAAGCCTTTATGTTTTCCCTAGGGTCGATGCATTTCTCCCTTTGCCTCTGTCACTGATCCTCTTATTCTCCCCGAGCCTCTAGCAAGTCACCCAAGTAATCGTTCACAGGCCGCAATCATGACTACTGAGTGCAACACTTGAAGTGGTTTGATGTAGACATAAATAAAGTGAGCGAGGAAGTTCAGTATTCAATGAAGGAAAGAGAGCACGAGAACCGAGAGTTCAAATATTGTAAAATTATTCAGAAAAAATCACGAAGTCTCGGTTTGCAAAAAAGTAAATCTGGGTCGTCCAATCATGAAGAGCCGAGGGTCGATGGTATGACATTGGAAAATTTCGGGGGGTTGGGAATCAAGAGTTTGGGGTTTGCGTCATAAATAAAAATCCCTAGCCCGAAGTCCTGAGACCTAAGATTTCGATGTGATCTGGGCCACCCGATCAAAGGAGATGCGTGGCACCCGATCTAGGAGATCACAATTTCATGATTCAGAGGTTTAAGCATGAATCACCTCATGAAATCGTGAAATGGCGATGTACCTATGAGCTAGGCCCACGGTCAGAGCCCGAGTTCATATTGAAAAGTGGGGCCATAGAGAAAGTAGGTGCTGGTCTAGCGACAGACAGCTGAAGCATTCGAGGAACCAATCGTGGTCGTTAGAATCAGGGCAGATCCCATCGTTGATCCAGATGGACCGTTTTGTGGATTCGGGCATCAGAACATTGTGAATCGAGGGGAGTGAGAAGTCTCGATATGAGACTTACCAAAATTCCATTTGTTTAAGTGTGAGGTCATAGCTCGCGGTCACATGGGGAGATGAAAGGGATCTACGCAAAGAATCGAAGCACCCGAGTCGGTCACAAAGAATAATTGCGTGGCCTCGAGCCACCAGAATTGACTCAAGGAAGTTGCCTGCTCACCTGGACATTCATGGGTGTCAAGATCCACCCTGATCCTAGTGAAGTTAGTTAATGGAAGCATGGGGAGGTAGTTGAAACCTCGTTTCACCCTGTAAATGGAAAGCATGGGAGTGCCGACTATGGAGGTAGGCTGTCAGCCCAAGGTCTCTCTGTCAATGAAGTTTTCTGTAAATCCCATACTGATATGAGATCGTGTCTAACAGAAGAATGTATGTGCATTTTGACAGGAGAAGAAGAAGATGTGAAGCTTTGAATATAGTGACCAGAGCATGCTTCTGTAGGGGGTGATTTGCTTTGAGTATATATATTCAATTTTTATATTTTGTAAGTATCGATGGTAGAGAAAATCTCCCATATTGTAAAGTTTTAATGAAAATTTTGGTTCTCTGGTTATGCATATGCATTTGAAACTTCTTGTTTAATGACAATCAACTTTCTTACTCCCTCTTGTTTCCCTCTGATGCTGAAAGAGTTCATGATTGACCGATTCACTTGAACTATTGTGACTGCATTATGATGAAAGTTTGATTATAGTGTCGTTATAGTTCCTTTCAGTTTCTCTAAGATTTAAATTCGAGAAGTTCTTATGCTTAAATTGTTCCTCCTTGGGTTGTTGAAAGACTTGATGTCCTTGGAATACCTCTACATTTTCTTACCAAAGTCTTCCTCCTACTCACCCTTACTACAACTTACCATCTGAAGTTAAACTAAGACCTCACCTGCTCATGCATATCAGTCCAATTTGCTGAGTTAAGATGATATTTTTCTGAGACTACACCCATTTGACCCTTTTTTAACCAATCTGTGACATAAAACTCTGATGGGTATTAGGCTTACCTCTGCCGCAATCCAGGGATGACTTCTGGTGCTAACATTTTTGGCGCCGCTGCCGGGGAGGAAATTGAAGATTTTCCCTATGATTGAATGATAAAGCTTACTGGTTCTGAAGTTGCATCAGAACTTAGTACATCAAAGATTGTAGCTATGCAGTTGGAGAATCCATTGAGGCGAATCCACTGGCGACTCCACTGTTTCAGCTGTGGCTTCCAAAGGTAGACACATGAGGTCTACTCCACAACTGCCTTTAGCAACACCTGAAATTGATCCAGATAAAATTGTCAGAAAGGGAAAGGCCCTCCGAGAAGGTACTTCTAATGATGAACCATGTATTTTTGATGATTTTCAGTGTCCTCCTATAGAAACTCCAATATCTGCTTCACATTCTCCTTTTATACCATCTATTGGAGTTTCCCGAATTTTAAATTTTTGGAGTGTTCCTGTTCAGTTTTCTCCTCCTGGTCTTGGTTTGGAGGGAGAAATATTTGTCAATCATATTTCCCTTGAAGTTGTACTGTGGTTTAGACCCAGCGCCTCTAAATATTTTCCTACCCCAGACTTTACCACCCCTCCTCCTATTACGGTTGCTACTGCGCGAAGAGAATCCCCTACTTCCTCAAGCCCTATACCCTTCTCTTCAAATCCTCTGCTGTTTCCCTTTCCTCCTGGAATCTTAGTTCTAGTCTCCCTTGTTCAAACCCCATCTCCTTCTAATTCTCCTCCACCTATCATCCCTATGGCAGGTGGTAATCCTCCTAGAAACATAATGGATGCCATAGTGGCTGCTAGATATGCCCCCCTGGTCTTGCCTCAACCTCTTAATTCCCTCCTAGCCGGTGGCTACCTTAAACAACTACCTAAGTTTACAGGGGAGGGAGATATAACCACAGAGGAGCACTTTGCATCTTTCTATAGTTATGCTGATAACTATGTCATAGTAGACGAAGATGTGTGGATGAGGATTTTTTTTCACAGTCTTGATGGAGAAGCCAAAAGGTGGTTCAGAACTCTGGCTCCTGGATCCATCGTTGGGATTGAGGATATTGATGATGTTTTCTTGAGACAATGGGGGGATAAAAAGGAATTTATGTATTATATCACAGAGTTCGGGTCCCTAAAGAGAAAAGAGGGAGATTCTTTCTCTGACTTCTCCAAAAGGTTCAACAAGATGTACAATAAAATCCCTGCTGAGATAAAGCCTACAAAGGCCTATGCCAAGACTACCTATGCCAGTGATTTTGACCCTGACTTCTGCCTCCTGTTAAGAGAGAGAAGAGATACTTCCTTGTCTCACATGCAAGATGCAACCCTGGAAGTAGAGTCTAACATATTAACAGTTGACCAACTCAAGAATAAGACTGATAGAGACAGAGGAAGGGGAAGATCTGAAGTCTCAACCTCCAGTTCCTCTGCCCCTCCCCCTCAAATGGATGAAGCAACCAAGTTACTAAAGTCACTTTCGGATAGAATGGAAAGGTTGGAATTAGAAGGGAATAAGACATACATAAATCCTTAAAATATTGATAATAGATTCAACTTCAGGAGGCCGAATAACAATGCTCCTCAGATTATGCCAAGGGAACAAAGGGACATAGATAGAAATGATCAGAAAATCTAGTCTCCTCTTCAAAACAACCTTGTTACTGATGAGGAAAGGGACGAAGAAGAGGAGCTTGAAACTGAAATTCATTGTATTGGAGACACCTCCCTTTTCCCCCATTTAACTCAAGCTGCCTATGAGGAGTCCCTCGTGAACAATCAAATAAATGAGTTGAGTAAAGGGGAGAAGACCACTAGTAGTCCCAATAAATATAACTTCARGCCAAATAAGAAAGAAGGGAAGTTTGACATCCCTGATCCATCTCCCAGAGCAAAGAATCCTGCTAGAGACATAGTGAAAAACAACAAAGAAAAGAAAGTTCAGAATCCCCCACCCATAGCCAAAGATCMTGTCCCAGAGGTGAGAGAAATTCTGAAGCCCCCTTCCCCTTTTAACTTTGAGCATGAAATTCAAAAGATCATAATCCCTATTCCCCTTTCAGAGTTAGTCAAGAATGAAGAATTCAAAAGGTCCCTCTTTAAAGTGTTGCAATATGAGCCACCTCGTCATTCCACAGACTCAACAAATATCCAAGATGAAAAACTAGTAGTCATATTAGGTCCTATGGTAGAATATAGAGATGATTCATCCCCTCCTTTCTACACATCACTAAACATACATGATAAGGTACTGCATAATTTTCTGATGGACTTAGGGGCATCTCATAATCTCATGCCCAAAAATGTCATGGAAGAACTCAGATTAGAAATCACTAAATATTATCATGACTTATATTCTTTTGATTCGAGGAGAGTGAAATGTATTGGGGTCATCAAAGATCTGGCGGTGACCTTGTTTCAACTACCCATGAAAAGTGTGGTCATGGATATTGTGGTGGCTGACATTCCTCCCAAGTTCGACATGCTATTGTCAAGATCTTGGAAAAAAATACTTGGGGGAACCTTGCATATGGACCTCACATATGCTACCATTCCAGTGTTCGGAGGGGAGCATAGGAGATTGTATAAAGAAGCTCAGTTGGCCTACATTATCAACGATGAAGCCAATCTTACCAATCATCATATATTTTCCCTTGATATTGACTTGGGATTCAAGTTGTTGCAGCTCACCGACACTCCTGAAGCTCCTCTTCAAATAAGAAAGAAACCCATTTCTTTTCATGAAATACCTCCCCCAGCTTCTTTCGTGTGGAAGATGTTCTTTGATGGAGCCTATTCTAGGGAAGGCATTGGTGCTGGAGTATTTTTTGTGTCGCCTGTCAAGAAACCATATCTCTGTCATACAAATTAGAATTTGAAACTACCAATAATGTGGCGAAATATGAAGCCCTTGTTCTGGGTCCAAGAGCCACAAAGGACATGGGAATTGAGGAGATAACAATGTTCGGGGATGCTGAGTTGATTTTCCAACAGATAAAAAATTATTATCATGCCAAACACCCTCATCACAGAAGTTACAAAAATGAAGTGTGGGACCTAATTGATAGCTTTTTCTTGGCCTTCAACATTTCATTTGTTCCCAGAGAAGAAAATGTCATGGCTGATTCTCTGGCTGTCTCAACAAGCTACTTCAGGATCCCACTGCCACCTAAGCTCAAGTATGATGTTGAAATTATATATAGGCCCTCTGTACATGATAATATCAAGCATTGGAAGGTGTTCGAGGATGATCTCAAAATCAGAAGATTTATTGAGTTGGTTGATGAGTTCTCTGCATTACACATTGATCATGATCATGATTTCTAGGGTGTCCCTTCCCCCAAAGTATTTTTGAATAAAATTTCTAATCACCATATTGTTCAGCTACCTAGCAATCACATGCCAAAGGGGTTGGTTCCTCTGGAAAGGTTGTTCGATGGGAACGATGTGGCAGTGAAGGGTGAGGTTTCAAATGAGGATGTTGATGTGGCTGAGAGCAATATTGTCACAAAGGGGAATCCAAAGTTTGTCAAGCTGTCAACCAACCTGTCAAAGGAGAAGAGGGCCAAGTATGCTGGGTTATTAAAATAATTCACTGATGTGTTTTCTTGGACCTATGAAGACCTCAGAACGTATGACACCATCATTATTGAGCATAAGATTCTAGTGAAAGAGGAGGCCAAACTGTTTAGGTATAAATTAAGACAAATAAATCCTATGTTGTTTACTATCATGGAGAAGGAGGTAAAGAAGCTGTTGGACACCCAGATCATCGTGCCTTTGAGATATTCAAAGTGGCTGGCCAACCTGGTCCCGGTGAAAATAAAAGTGGGGAAATCAGACTTTGTGTCAATTTCAGGAACCTGGACAGGAGCTCAAAGAAAGACAATTACCCCTTGCCGAATATGGAACACATATTAATAAAGGTTAATTGGCTCATCAAGGATATCCATTATTGACGACTTTTCGGGATACAATTAGATCTCGATCCTGCCTGAGGATAGAGAAAAAACAACCTTCACCACTCCTTGGGGTACATTAATGTATGCAAAAATTCCCTTTGGATTGATGAACACGGGGGTGACCTTTCAGAGAGCTATGGATATCGCTTTCATTTGAGAAAGGGACAAGTTTGTGGTCATCTATTTGGATTATATTACAGTCTTCTCCAGATCAGATAGAGAGCACCGTGAGCATTTAAAAAGGGTTTTCCTTAAATGCAAAAGGTTTTGTATCTCCCTAAATCCCAAGAAGTCTTTATTTACCATGTAGGAAGGGAAATTGTTGGGGCATATAGTATCTACCAAGGGAGTAAGAATTGATACCAGTAGGGTGGAAGCAATCCAAACTTTGTCACTTCCAAGATCCAGGAAGGAGGTTCAATATTTCCTGGGAAAAATCAATTTCTTAAGGAGGTTTGTTTCAAATTTTGTTGAATTAGTGAAACATATCACAACCATGCTCAGGAAGGGGAATGAAGTAAAATGGACTGCATATCCTAGAGAATCCTTGGACCAAATACAAAGGGCATTGATTGAAGCACATGTGCTGATTAGTCTTGATTATTCCAAGGATTTTTTGATATTTTCGTTTGCTTCTTTTGATATAGTGGTGATTGTTCTATTGCAGAAGAATGTTGAAGGGTTCAAGCAACCTATTTCTTTTTTCAGCGGGTCATTGAGGGATGCATAGATCATATATGACATCATGGAAAAGAAGGCATATGCCTTGGTGAAATATCTCAAATCTTTCAGAGTCTATGTTCTAGATTCAAAAATCATTGCGTATGTTCCTTCAGCTTCTGTGAAGGACATTCTCATTCAGCCTAACATAGACGGGAGAAGGAGCAAGTGGATTTCCAAAATCCTCGAATTTGATCTGGAGATAAAACCCACCAAGGTAGTTAAAGGCCAAGGTTTAGCCAAGATGTTGGCTGAATCTAACTGTAAATCTTTGAGGGTTAACTTCATCAACATTTTCTCAAAAAATCAGCAGGCTAGGTTTTCTGATAGCAGTCCTCAGGACAACCTTCCATTAGCACAATGCCCCTGGTACAAAGAATTTATATTCTTTCTGTAGGATTTGCGACCTACAAATGGTATGGAAGGAGTAATATAAGAGATTTAAAGCTCAAATCAATTAGATATTGCCTAATTGACTATGTCTTATATTGGAAAGAACCTATAGGAGTGCTTCTGAGATGTCTAGACCCACAATAGGCCCAAAATATTATATTTGAGTTCCATGACAACCTATGTGGGGGACATCATTTCTAGAAAACCATCGCCTACAAAATAATCAGGGCTGGGTACTACTGGCCTACATTATTCACTGATGTCTATGCAAAAGTCAGGGCTTGAATAAAATGTCAGAAATTCTCTGGAAAGCAACAACTCAAGTCCCTGCCACTTAAGCCTGTAATATCTCCAAGTCCCTTTCAGCAGTGGGGTATGTATTTTATCGGGGAGATTCACCCTCCTTCAAGTGGTCAACACGGGTTTATTTTAATTGCAACATATTATTTCATCAAGTGGATAGAGGCTATCCCCACGAGGAACGCTTCTCACAAGGTGATCATCAATTTTCTGGAGGATATTATAATAAGGTTTGGTTGCTCGACCAAAATCGTCACTGATAACGCTGCATCCTTCAAAGATGAACCATTGATCAGGTTTTGTGAGCAATTCAGAATTTCACTAATTCAGTCTACCCCTACTAACGGCAAGGGAATGGATTAGCAGAATCCTCTAACAAAATACTGGTAAAGATCATCAAAGATTTCTATAGGATAAGAAGAAAGCATGGGATTCAAAGCTCAAATTTGCTCTGTGGGCTGATAGAGTGACAACAAATCGGTCCTTGGGCATATCTCCTTTCCAGTGTGTATATGGGATTGAAGTAGTTTTTCCTTCTCAGCTTGCCTTGCCTGTGGTGAAGTTCTTCCAAGACCGCCAGGAAGAGCCTGATGACATGATCAGAAGAATTCATCAACTGGTAGAAGTGCAACATGCAAGAGAGCAACTTCTAGACAAAGTGCATCACTGACAACAGAAAATCAAGAAGACCTTTGACATGAAGAGCAATAAGGAGGATTTATAGCTGGGAGATCTAGTGCTAAAATGGGATGTGCCCAGAGAGGACAAGGGCAAGCATGGTAAATTTGAATCCCTTTGGATCGCCCCCTTTAAATGTTTTGAAGCATTTCCAAATAATACTTACAGGTTACATAATTTGGAGGGAGATGAGGTTTTTGGTGGCCCTGTAATTGGGCACTTCTTGAAAATGTTTTTTGTTTAAATCCGTAGTCAACGTCCTGCCATTGTAAATACCATTCATGTTTCATGTTTAATTTGTCTTGTTTCTAATAGAATACTCCACAACCCAACACTAAGGAACTGAAGCCGCTAAAGGAGTTCTTAGAGCCTCGTAGGGAGGAATCTATCCCCCATGGAGCCTAATGTTAGCACATAAACTTGTCAAGGTCTTTAGAGTCGTGTTTCCTGCCTAGGTCTCTAATTTTGTCTGTCTTTCCTCCTTGTGCAAAATCGATTGTAATTTTTCCTCTCGGCTTGTGGTTTTCCTTCCGTTTGTCTTCATCTAGTTGATTTACTTGTTTTCCTTGTCAGATCACATGAAAGCCATCAGCCATAAGACTTTCTATTTTCCATAGGGTAGATGAATTTCTCCCTTTGCCTCTGTCATTGATCCTCTTATTCTCCCCGAGCTTCCAGCTAGTCACCCAAGTAATAGTTCACAGGCCGCAATCATGACTACCGAGCGCAACACTTGAAGTGGTTTGATGTAGACGCAAATCAAACGAGCGAGGAATTTTAGTCTTCAACGAAGGCAAGCGAGCATGGTACTCATGATTTCAAATGTTTTAAAACTGTTCAGCAAAAATTGCAAAGTCCCTGTTCGCGAAAAAGTAAATCTGGGCCGTCCAATCGTGAAGAGTCGAGGTCCATTGATATGACATTGACGAATTTCGGGGGATTGGGAATTGGGAGTTCGGTGTTCGCTTCATAAATGTGCATCCATAGCCCGAAGTCTCGAGACCCGATATGCCAATGTGATATGGGCCGCCTGATCAAAGGAGACATGTGGCACCCGATCTAGGAGATCACAATTTCATGATTCAGAGGTTTGAACATGAAGCACCTCATGAAATCGCGAAACGCGAAATGGCGACATGTCTATGAGCTGGGCCCACAGTCATAGCCCCAGGTCATATTGAAAAGTGGGGCCATAGAGAAAGTAGGAACCGGTGCAGTAGTAGACAACTGAAGCATTTGAGGAACCAATTGTGGCCGTCAGAATCAGGGCAGATCCCACCTTTGATCCAGATGGACTGTTTCGTGGATTCGGGCATCAGAACATTGTGAATCGAGGGGAGTGAGAAATCCCGATATGAAAAGTCCCAAAATTAAATTTGTTTAAGCGTGAGGTCATATCCCACGGTCACGTGGGGTGATGAAAGGGATCTATGCAAAGAATTGAAGCACCCGAGTCGGTCACAAAGAAGAATTACGTGGCCTTGAGCCACCCGAATTGACTCAAGGAAGTTGCATGATCACCTGGACATTCATGGGTGTCAGGCTCCACCTCGATCCCAATGAAATTAGTTGATGTAAGTAGGGGGAGGTAGTTGAAACCTTATTTAACCCCGTAAATGGAAAGCATGGGAGCGCCGACTGTGGAGGCAGGCTGTCAGCCCAAGGTCTCTCTGTCAATGAAGTTTTCTACAAATCCCATACTGATATGAGATTGCGTCTAACAAAAGAATGTATGTGCAGTCTGATAGGAGAAGAAGAATAAGCGAAGCCTTGAATACAATGACCAGAGAACGCTTCTGTAGGGGGGGAGTTTCTTTGAGTATATATACTCAATTTTTATATTTTGTAAGTGTCGATGGTAGAGAAAATCTCCTGTATTGTAAAGTTTTAATGAACATTCTGGTTCTCTGATTATGTATATGCATTTGAAACTTCTTGTTTAATGACAGTTAGCTTTCTTAATCCCTCTTGTTTCCCTCTGATGCTGAAAGAGTTCATGATTGACCGATTCACTTGAATTATTGTGACTGCATTACGATGAAAGTTTGATTATATTGCTGTTATAGTTCCTTTCAGTTTCTCTGAGATTTAAATTTGAGAAATTATTGTGTTTAAATTGTTCCTCCTTGGGATGCTGAAAGACTTGATGTCCTTGGAAAACCTCTACATTTTCTCACCAAAGTATTCCTCCTACTCACCCTTACTACAACTTACTGTCTGAAGTTAAAATAAGACCTCACCTGTTCATGCATATCAGTCCAGTTTTCTGAGTTAAGATAATATTTTCCTGAGACTGCGCCCATTTGACCCTTTTTTAATCAATCTGTGACATAAAACTTTGATGGGTATCAGGCTTACCTCTGCTGCAATCTAGGGGTGAATTCTGGTGCTAACAGAGCGCAATGGATAGAAATATCACCTTCGAGTGTTGCTTCACTTTGGGATCTTCCATGGTTTCCTGGTGTAGCAAGAAACAAACTTATGTGTCTTTGAGCACAACAGAAGAAGAGTACATTGCATTAAGTATTCCAGTCCATGAAGTAGTGTGGCTTCGCAAGCTCCCTGTATAATTATCTGAACATATGATGGATTCCACCATTATTCATTATGGTAACCAAAGTTGTGGGAAGATATTAGAGAATCTAGTGTTTCATGACAAATCAAACCAGATTGAGATCAAGTACCATTACATCCGAGACATGGTGCAGAGGAAGGAAGTACTGGTGTTGTACTGAGACGAACAAAGTTCGCTCACACAAGATTAATCCCAAAATATCTGGAATATAGTAACCAAATCCACATGGACAAATATATATGTAATAAGAATGAATAATAAGATATATAAGATAATGAGATGATTACAATTGAGAATGAGGGCTCGTTTATATACCCACGCAGGGGTGCCCTTTG